>LOJH01011054.1:0-25117 GCA_001685095.1 Ellobius talpinus
CTTCCCCTCCCCCTCCCGGTCTGCTCCCTAGCTTCCAGTCTCACGCCCCCCACCCCAGGGGAATCCAAGCTAACCTCTCGGTTTCTGGACCTACTCCCTGGCTCTGCCCCTCCCCATCCCTCTTTCTTCCCAACACNCCCCCCCCTCGGTGGCCCCCGTGCCCATTTCTGCTCCCTACTGACTTCTCACCCTCTCCAGAGTTTTCCTCCTGACCAGACTCCCCCACCCAATCCCCGTCCCCGTTAGATCTCCGGGAGTCACCCCGGGTCCCAGCCCTCTGCCCAGCACTAGGCTCACCTGTCAGCGTCCTTGGCTCCCGAGCGGTCCCACCTCCTGCGCCCGTTTCCTGCCCCTCCTACACTCTATCCCGAGGAATCCTACTCCTTTTCGGGATCCTCCACGCAGGCCCCTCTCTCCCCCTTCCCACCTGCTCCCACAGTCCTTGTCCTCCCCCCTCCAGTTCCCTAGTCTCTCCCTCACTCCTGGACCCTCCTTCCTCTGACCCCCGCCCCTCCCCCACACTCTTGTCTGCGTGCCCCTTCCCTCGGGGCTGTCACCTGCCGCGAGCCGGCTGCGTCTGCCAAGCTCCTTTCGGTGGCGGGCGGAGACGCCTGCCAGGGAACCTTCCGTGTCCTTACCTGGCGGGCTCCTGTGGCTATGTGCCGTGGCCCGCTTCGGGGACCCAGGCGCTCGGGCCTCCGGTCCCGGGCGGCCGTATGCACAATGGCGCCCGCTGCCTGCAGCTTGGGTGCGGGCTGCCCGAAAGACTCCGGGACTGACAGCCCTGAAACTTCGCGGGGAGGGGAAGGAAAGACGCGGAGGGAGAGGGTGTGGGGCAGCGTTGTGGGTGATGGGGGAGGAACCTGGGAAGCAGGAGCTCTGCCCCGGATTACCAGGCTAAGGAGGTAGGGGCCAGGGGTCTTCAGGAGACCCCTCTCGGAAGGGTGCGCTAATAGGCTGAAGTGCAGATGATGGTTTGTAGGCAAGATGCCCGGAGGGGAGAGATGGAAAGTGGGAGCTTAAGACCGGGGAAGGGAAGAGGGGAGAGAAGGAGAAGAGGAGGGTAGGGAGGAAGGGCACTCGGGCTAGGAGGGAGGGTGCTCTCAGCCTAGGAGGGAGGAGCTGGGGAAAGGTGGAGCGCCGAACGTAGTGCTGGTGGTGAAGAGTTGGGGGGAAGCTGGGAGAGGAGGGGGCCTTTTGGGGGAGGAAAGTAGTGTATGCATTGCTGTCTTCAAATCGACAGTGCCAGCCGAGTATGTGGTATAGCCGCGGTCCCACGGGAGACTGTCTGGCCAGCGGAGACTGGGAGAGTCGGTTAGGGAAACTCCACCAGGATCCGCCCAGACGGGAGAGACGGGGGCTGAGGACTAGGGACCAGGCTGAGAGCGAAGGATCGCAAAGTACAAAATGGGGAGAAGTTGAGCCGAGTCCTCGACAGAGAGGGCTAGGCAGGCGTGGAGGTTGCAGGGGGTAAGGATGGGCGGGGCGGGGTGAGGCGGAGCCTCGGGAGGGGTCCAAGGGCAGAAAATCTTAGGTTTGACTCCCTCTTCCCAGACCTCTAACACCTTCCGTCTTTGCTCATGGGTGCACGTACTCCTGGGCCTTACCCACCCACCTCTGCTCCTGAGATCACCCCTCTCCTGTCCTGAAACTAAAATTCAAGAGGCTATTCCATGCCCCGTGATCTTTCTGCAAATTCCCATGGGCTCTCACTTCCGCCTGCCTGCCCAAGTTATATTTCTCCCTAGTCCAAGCTTCCCTTGTCAGCCAAGTTGCAGAACAGAGCTGGGAGAGAATCTGAGAAGAGGAGGTCAATGAATGGCCCTTGTGGACAGGACAAGGTCCCCGGCTATGGCACCCTGTCACAAGGATTGGTGACACCTGTGGAATCAGGACACAGCCAGCGACCCAAGGCTGACCTTAACAGGAATGAAGCAGGACTTTTGCAGCTGGTTAGAGTGAGGAGGTCTGGAGCAATGGAGACAGGAAGGATCTGGAGGTCCTGGGACTCAAGATGCGAAAGGCTTTCCTAATACCTGGATGCTCACTGACAGCAGGTTGCTTGGGAGCAGAGTGTGTGCAAGAATGGGCAATCCGTGTGTTTAGGATATGAAGGAGCAGTGGCCAGGTGAGAGTGTGAGAGAAGTTAGAGGGACATTGTGCCCATGCAGACCCTGACCCTTTCCCAGGACTCAGCTCAGCTCCCAGGCACCAACACTAGCTATCTGGAAGCAACTGGAGGGACTGATTGTACTGGGGCGTCTTTTGGTTCCAGACCCAATAGTAGACCTGGAAGAAGGAATACCCAGACTAGCTTGATGTACCAGGTGGGGTGACCGTGCAGGATACCCAGTGGGACCTCATTTCATTATGAAATGAAAGGGTTCAGTGTTTCAGATCCAGCTGCATTCCAGCCCCAGTGGCCTTGGAGGTCTTCTGGTAACCAGGATGTAACCAGGATTTGCCTGTGGAGCCTGCAGCTGCCTCTTCTGAACCGAACCGGACACTGGGATTATTCCATCCGGCTCAACTCAGCTCCAATCTGAGGCAGGGGGAGCAAGCTCCCAGACCTATTCCACCCCTCTCCCCTTCCCATCTTCCTAGATCCTTTCAGTCTTCTGACTGCCTTGGGACCCTCAGAAACCCCTCAGGTGACCAAATGGCCCCAACCACCTTGTACAAACATCCTAATAGGAAAACCTGACTCCATTGAGGAAAAGGTTTACTTTGTCAGGTTGTCTCCACATACTTGGGTGCTCCAGCCATTCTGTTCCCTCTTCTGTGCACCTGGCCTGAGAGGGAACAGGGAAAGGAAAGAGCACGGAGAACACCATTACAAAGGCAGTGGTTTAGTCTATGTGTGTTTTGCCTCTATATGTGTATGTTTGTTGCATGTGTGACTATTACTGCTGAGGTCAGGAGAGGCATTGGATCCCCTGGAACTGGAGCTATGCATGGTTGTGAGCCATTGTGTGGGACTTGTGAACCAAACCCTGGTCCTCTGCAAGAATAGCAAGTGTTCTAAACCACCAAGCCATTGCTCCAGCCCTGCCTGCAGTTTTTGAAGGCTGGGAAGACCCTCCCTCAGAAAAAATCTTCACACCTGTAAGTTCAAAGAGCTTATCGAGTTCCGTCTCTGTACCCCTGGGAAGTCCCTGAAGTTTTTATTGGTAAGGAAGCAGACGCCCAGAAAGGGAACATGTTTGACCACACTCATACATTAATTTGTGGTAGTGCTTGAAAGTGTAGAAAACCAGGGGCTCAAAATGTCTGGCTGTAGTCCCATCACACACACACACACACACACACACACACACACAAACTGGAAGGGGTGGTATGGGGCCTGTTTCCAGGGAGAGTTGGCATCTGAAGGGATGCTGGAGGTAGATCCAATCTGGTTCTGGGCAGCTGGTACCCAGCGGCAAGAAGCTGGAATCAAATCTCCCTTTATGAAGAGTCCTGGACAGACTGACCTTCAGGTTGCATCAAACCTCAGTGTGTGGCAGGGGAGACCAGTGCTATCCTCTTCTTTCTCCTGCAGCAATACTGCCTAAGTCCAAGCCTCAGGTCCTCCCAAAGGTGACCAGGGGTGGGGCACCATGCTGCTCCCTGCCCTTCTCTTCGGGATGCTATGGGCTCTGAGTAATGGGTAAGCAGCTCATGGGGCTCCTCCAATAAGATTCCCCCCCTCGTCCATGCCTAGGTACCCTCCGGGATGCCAGGCTCTTCTTTCACCACTTCAACCCACCTTAGCCTCCCCCTTGCTTCAAGTAGTCCTTGGGGGCTTGGATCCGTAGTATAGAGCTTCTTGGTGACAGAGGGGACAATGCTGGTAGTTGTGCACCCCTATCCCTGGACAGGCGGTAGTGTGAGCAGACAGAGACCATCCATGTGGAAGAGGAAGTAACTCCTCGTCAGGAAGACCTGGTACCCTGCACCAGTTTGTACCATTATATCCGCCTAGGCTGGCATCTGGACCTGCCCTGGAGTGGCCATGTGGGGCTTACCAAGCCCCCAGCACTTGGGCTCTGTGCTATCTACAAGTGAGTGAGGCTCAGAACCTGGGCCATCTGCCTGGCAGGAAAGGAAAAAGTGACAGCAGGATATCCTGAGAGTGGGGGAGGACCTGTGAGGAACTGGTGTGGCAGGCATTTGGGAAACTGGGTTCTAGGAAGGGTGGAGAGAGATGGTATGGTTGGATGAGAGGGCCCCATGGTGGGCACTGTATGGCAAGCGGAGGTAGGACACTTATTCCTTCTGCCCCAGGCTGTTTCCCAGCATTCATTCTTGCTTTACACTTGAAGAAAATAAGGTCAGGAGGTGAGGATTACTTGCTAGGACCCCTCAGAGTAGTTGGCCAGACTTAAGGTCTTACTTAGGTCTTGCCTTGTGGGACCTGGCTAAATATTAACATCTCTCCATGCTTCCCTCTGTATGGTGGGGGTAAACCCCCAGAAACCCGGTCTGCTACTTGGAACCGGACAGTGAGGGCTTGCTGTCCAGGATGGGGCGGTCCTCACTGTACTGATGGTAAGTACCCGAACTGGATGGGTGAATGGTACCCTCTGGGGTAGTGGCTGTGAAGGGGAGCTGCATCTGTGATGCATCAGAGGTGACAGACTGCCTGAGGACACAGCAGGTCTGATGGGGCTCTCCAGGCCATCCGTATGACAGGCTGGGTATGCCCTATTCTCTACCACAGCCCTTGCTGAAGCCAGCCCTAAAGACCTCTGCTTTGTCACATGGCAGTGCCAACCTCTAGCGGGCTCAGCTAATTCTTCAGCAGGAAGCCTGGAAGAATGCAGTGCCCAACCCTGGGGACACAGCTGGTGGGACAGCAGCTCTCAGATGTGCCTCAGCTGTTCTGGTCACCACCACCCAGGTGAGTCTGTAGCCTCCAATCTTGGAGACAGGCATGTACAGACTGTCACCCTTAAGAGTTGTGGGCCGTTCCACCGAGCCCTGGCTACTCCTGTGGTCCCTCCAGAGGGACCATACCCGGCTGTCATACCTCCTGGTGTGCCTGGAACTGTGTGCTCTCACTTCTGTCCCTGCATTGAGAGACTCACACATGATGTATGTTGTTTAGGCAATGCTTCCTCTGAAGCCCCCCTGCAGCCCCTGACGGCAGCTGTAGCCCAGCTCTGGAGCCAGCGACAGCATCTTTCAGCTATCTGTTCCACCTGGTCCGGCTTCCACTACCATACCTTTGACGGGCGTCACTACCACTTCCTGGGCCAATGTACCTACTTGCTAGCTGGTGCTGTGGATTCCACCTGGGCTGTGCACCTCAGGCCTAGGGTCCACTGTCCTCAGCCTAGGCCCTGTTGGCTGGTGAGGAAGGGAGAGAGATGACCCCAGGGAAGGTCTGGATGTGGTGGGGAGAGGAGTCACACTTCTGATCCACCGCTTACTCTCAGGTTCGAGTGATGATGGATTCTGAGGAGGTGTTGATCCAAGATGGAGAGGTCTCTGTGAAGGGGCAGCCAGTGCCTGATGGGGAGCCTCGACTTCTTCATGGTGAGGGCTCCTTCCCTCTTCTGGGGTAGTCCGCCCACTTCTTAGGGCAGGCTGTCAGGAAAATTAAGGGTCAGGAAGGCATAAGCCTGGCTCACTCACTCCCATCTGCCTTCAGCTGTGACTTGTGCAAATCACTCTGTTTAACTGTCTGGAGCCTCAGTTCCCCCACCTGCCTCGTTGAGAGTATCATCATGGCTGAGATAGGAGGTTGGGGTGAAGTGTGCATGTGTCTGTATGTTATGGGTGGGTGGGCAGAGTGTATGTGTAATGTGCATGTTTTGTCTGTGCAGAAGGGCAGTATGTGTGTATGTGAGGTATGTGGTATATGTTGTATGTTGTGGTGCATGGACTATGTATACAGTATGTGTATATGTACTGTAAGTGGAATGTGTATATAGTTTATGTGTGATGTGGATATAGTGTGTGTGTGTGTTATCTATAATTTACTCTCTTAAGAGAGCAGCCACAGCAGAAAACCCACAGTGCAGAGCTTGTAAATTTGTGTGAATTCTTTCCCTAGTCAGCTTAGACCCTGCTGTGATGAGATGGGAGTGTGGCCCTTATAACTGAATGACCCTGTCCTCTTCCCAGGGATGAGCCTGCAGTGGCAGGGAGACTGGCTGGTGCTCTCTGGGGGCCTGGGGGTTGTTGTGAGACTGGACAGGTCCAGTTCCATCTCCATTTCCGTGGACCACGAGTCCTGGGGACGGACACAGGGCCTCTGTGGGCTTTACAATGGCCAGCCAGAGGGTATGTAAGGTGTGGCTTGGTATGGCTGGTGGACGGGGTCGGAGGAGTACACAAAGGATTCCAGGTCTAGCACTGGCCTCAAACTTCCTCAGATGACTTTGTGGAGCCAGAAGGGGGACTGGCTATGCTAACTGCTACCTTTGGGAATTCATGGAGGCTCCCTGGCTATGAGGTGAGACTGCTTCCTGCCTGCCCACTATTTTCCTGGGGTCCTCAGGAAGTACACACAGGTTCCAGGTCCCATAGAGAGCCTGGCAATTGCTGTGTGATGACCACCCTGGGGGTCTCCCTAATGTGGCCACTGACCAGCTCTGTCTGGACTGACTGACCCTGGCTCCTCTTTTTCTGGGCTGGGCTTGTCACTTTACTGTGACAGAAGGAGGTCTGGTGGGCAGACCGGTGGAGGTAACTGTGAGGGCAGCAATCACGTTCCTGTTTTCCTGACTAATATCACTCATCATTGCTTCCTGGCCTGGTTCTGTCCTCAGCCCGAGTGTCTGGATGCAGTGGAGGTGACCCAGGGCTGTGAGGGCATCCTGCAAGGTACACAAACAGACTTGGAAATGGGCAAGCTTCAAGCTCAAGCCCAGGATATATGCCACCAATTGCTGGAGGATCCGTTCTGGCAATGTCATGTCCAGGTATGGGTGGGATGGAGGTGGTGACCAGCTCTTGAGGGGAGGGTTCTGTAGGAGCTAATGGATGATAGAGAGGTGCCAGCTGGGTGATCTGGTCCTGCCATCAGTAGCATTGGGTCATCAGTCATGACACTCCTTCTTTGTCTTTGGTTTTACCTCTGAGAACAAGATGGCTGTTCTTGTCACCTCTGAGGCCACTTCCAGCACTTACCATGTTTGGTTTCAAGTTGGGATGTAAAGGAAGAGGGGCAGGAGATGTTGGCGAGGAAGGTCATTTACTGTCTGAAGATTTCCCTTCCCTGCAGGTTCCCCCAGATGAGTACCATGAGACCTGCCTCTTTGCCTTCTGTGTTGGAGCCAGAGTAGGCAGTGACCCAGAGGAACAGCAGGAAGCTGTTTGTGCCACCTTTGCCAACTATGCCCAGGCCTGTGCTAGACAGCACATGTGTGTGCACTGGAGGAAGCCTGGCTTCTGTGGTATGTTGGGTCTGCCCACCTGAAGCTAACCAAGGTCCTGGAGTGACCCATTTCCTGAGGGCCCCCTGGCTGTCTCCCATGGCCTATTGGATTTCCACAGCCAGCCCTTCACAGAACACTTTTGTTCCCACAGAACGCCTGTGTCCAGGGGGTCAGCTCTATTCTGATTGTGT
The DNA here is from genome assembly GCA_001685095.1 of Ellobius talpinus. Lineage (NCBI taxonomy): Eukaryota > Metazoa > Chordata > Mammalia > Rodentia > Cricetidae > Ellobius > Ellobius talpinus. The sequence continues at coordinate 7,559 of LOJH01011054.1, forward strand.
CTCATCCTGCCCACCCAGCTGCTCAGCAGTAGCCCAAGGAGAGGAGGGGTCTTGTGGGAAAGAGTGTGTGAGTGGCTGTGAGTGTCCGGCCGGCCTCTTTTGGGATGGTGCCCACTGTGTGCCTGCTGCCCACTGCCCCTGCTACCACCGGCGCCAGCACTACGCCCCTGGTGACACTGTGAACCAGCAGTGCAACCATTGGTGGGTCTTTGGGCTCTGGTGGGCCACGTAGTTTTCTCTGATGCTTTTATTTATGCTGTTTCTGAGATTTGCTCCTCCAAATAACCAGTGCATGGGGCTTCCCACCCAGTGACCTGTGACATTTTCTGGCATGATTAATAGTCCAGTTCCAATGGTGGTGGGTGTGCCGGGAAGAAAAAAAAAACACTGAGCTGGGAGTAGGTCATGCCCAGCTCCACACTCTGGGATGAATCCGATGCCACAGTGCACCGTCCCACCCTCTATGCTCTTAGCGTATGCCAGGATGGCCACTGGCACTGTGCCCAGTCCCTGTGCCCTGCTGAGTGTGCAGTGGGCGGTGACAGGCATTACTTCACTTTTGATGGGCGGAGCTTCTCCTTCGGGGCAATCCAGGCTGCCACTACAGCTTGCTGCAGGTGAGCAGAGAGCCTATTTCAGGAAGAGGATCTTGTCAGAGTGGGGGCCCTCCCAGGGGAGTTCTGAGGGGAGAGGACTGCAAACAAGTCATTAAAGCAATAGGTGAAACATACAGTCCCTAGCAAGGAAATATGGGCAGCAGTGCTGGCAGGAGAATGACTGCCTGCATACCTCCCCCGCCTTGCCACCTTAGACACACACGCACACACACGCACACATGCACACACGTGCACACACATACACACACTATCCCTTCTAGTCCCCACCTCTCCTAACTGGCCACCCTAAACATCTAAGGCCACAGAACCAAACCCATCTTCATAGTTCCTTTTACAAATGCAAAACACTGGGCTTATCACAGGCAGAGAAAGAAGGGACCCTCTCCAGTAAACCTGGGGAATTCAGCACACACCATGTTTTTTCAGTCCTTCCAAGGGCTCATCGGTGATCTCTCAATTTTAGTGTTGGACCACTGTAATTCCTTTACTTGTCCTTGTCCCCTCCTTGCCTGGGTAACAGTGGGGTGAAGAAGTTAGGTGAGTGCAGGGTCAACAAGCTGGTGTATTATCCAGGGCAGCTGTCTCTCCACTCACTTGGCCAAAGATACATTAGGTATATGCACAGAGATGGAGGCTACATGCCAGCACACAGACCACACACACACAGACACACAGCCATGTATGTATATGTAATTTCAACAAATGTGTACACATATCTATATGTATACAAATAGAGAACAGCCATAGGGAGGAAAGATGGAGATCTTCCCTTTCCTATGTATACACACAGACACACACAAACACACACACACACACGCACATGCACACACATACGTGCACAGGCAAACATGCAGTCACACAAACCTCCTCACATGCCCTCACATCCATCTGCCCATGTCAGCCTTGTGTGGGGTGGGAGCTGCGGTTATCACACTGCTGAGGCTTCCTCATGGCTTCTCTACACACCTCTACCACCTTGTCTACCCCAGGACTCTGTAAAAGACCAGCTGCTGGTCGCATTGGAGCCTGGGGCCTGTGACACTGGGAGCTGCCTCCATGCCCTCTCTGTCTTCCTGAGGAATACCCACATTCAGCTCAGATACTCAGGTAGCGTCAACTCTGCCGCCTGGGCTGTGCAGGGCCTTTGTTCCCTGGGGAGTCTCTACAGTCTTCTTCTTTAGGGTGCCGGATGGGCCTGTTGCCCACTGTCCTTACTCTGCAAACTCAGGCCTGCCCCCTGTCTGCCCTCCACACACTCCCCTTGGATTTCAGTAACCATCCCTTCTAGATTTCCACTGAACTTACCTACAGTGCCTCGCGCTCCTGTCTCAGGGGCAGACACACTGTCTCAAAGGCATTTTCCAAGCAGCTTCTGCTGGTCTTCAGAAGTAAACACAAGTCACACGGTTATAAGAGTTGAAAAGTCCTTGCAATGAGCTGCTGAGGTTGGCCCCTCTCAGCAACTGTCCCTCCAACTCTGCCACGCCCCGGCCTGCTGCTGACTCTCTTTACCCAGCTCCTCCCACATACTGACCACACAAACAGAGGGATATGCAAAACTGCATTATGATGTGTGTTCTTGAGATATGGAAGGGTGGTCTCTGGCAGAACAAGTGGCCTCCAGGGGTCAACTGGAGTCGTTCTCACATCCCTCCACCCTAACGCATGCTCTCCCATCTTGCCAAATCTTTCCCCTCTTGCAGCCCCATCCTCCCACAGGCTCCTTTCACATGGTCAGGCTTCTCTTCTAGGAGCTGTGCTGGTGGATGGGCAGGATGTAGGCTTGCCCTGGATTGGTGCTGAGGGCTTCAACGTTTCCCGTGCCTCCTCTACTTTCTTGCTATTGCGCTGGCCTGGGGCCTGGGTTCTCTGGGGAATGGATGATCCTGCAGCCTACATCATCCTGGAACCCCATTATGCCTACCAGGTATGCAAGAAGACCAGTGAGTGTCTGGGTTAGGCTAAGTAAGACTGGGTTTCACTTTTATATGTCTTTCATGGCTCAGGTACAGGGTCTCTGTGGTACCTTTACCTGGAAACAGCAGGATGACTTCCTGACACCAACTGGAGACATAGAGACCAGTGTCACCGCCTTTGCTAGCAAGTTCCAAGTGTCAGGTGATGAAAGGTGCCCCTCAATGGATAACACACCACAGTTCTCCTGCAGCACCTACTCCCAGCGCCTCACTTTCGCAGAGGCAACCTGTGCCATCTTGCATGGCCCCACCTTTCAGGTACTAGGGCGTCCCCCTCCTCTGCTCGTAATATCAAGGATCCAAACTGCAAGAAGGAGTCAAGGGTACAGGGGGGCAGCAATTGACTCCCAATGGAATGGAATCCATGAAGAAAGAATTGCCTCTTTTCTTTTTGCCCAAAGGAGTGCCATGGGCTAGTAGACAGAGAACCGTTTCGATTGCGGTGCTTGGAGGCTGTGTGTGGCTGCGCCCCTGGCAGGAACTGTCTGTGCTCTGTGCTCTCTGCCTATGCACGCCGCTGTGCCCAGGAGGGTCTCCTGCTGCATTGGAGAAATGAGACGCTGTGCCGTGAGTCTCTCAGCCCAGCCAGCCCTACTCTGGGCTTCTCATCTTCTCCCAGCGCCACTCCCAATTGGGGAAAGCTGGACGGGGCAGGAACTCCTTCCTTACCAGACTGTTGTTAGACACCTTTCTCCTGTAGGGATACAAGGACTTGAGGTCTAGATAGGGGTGGCTAAGCTTCTGATTTGCATGTATCCCTGTGTCCAGCTGTCCTGTGTCCTAATGGCCAGGAATACCAGGAGTGTGCCCCAGTGTGCGGTCATCATTGTGGGGAGCCAGAAGAGTGTAAAGAGCTTGGCATCTGTGTGGCTGGTTGTAATTGTCCCCCAGGAGTGCTGTGGGACCTTGAGGGTCAATGTGTGCCTCCCAGCATGTGCCCCTGTCAGCTTGGAGGCCGTCGTTACACCTTTGGCAACACTGCCACCAAGAAAGACTGCAGCCACTGGTAAGAACCACCACCTTTGGACATAAAGAAGAAGGACTTTTGAGAGAATGGCTGGCTGTGTTACTACGTGGTCACCATGGGTTGCCAGGGAGGGATGGCAGGGTGCTGATAGTTGCTCAGTTCCAGGGCACCGTCAGCTTCAGGAAGCTCTTTCATGCCTACTACCTATTGCATTGGTTTTACTTCCTAGTTATAGTCTAATAAAGTGTGGGGGGTGAAAGCCATTCCTACTTGGCATATGAGGAAAGTGAAGCTCAGATATGTAGACAGTTTGTTACAGAGAAGGAAAGATGAGGTCTTTACCTAAGGAAGCAAATGAGGTAGGCTCCAGGGCACCTCAGTGGATCCCCTCTGCTACTTGGACAAGTGGTCAATGTCTTAGTCACTTTCCTTGTTTCTGTGACCAAACACCTGACAAGAAACAACTTGAGGGAAGAAGTGATTATTTTGCCTCACTGTGCAAGTCCTTCATGGTGGGGAAGTCATGGCAGCAGTAGTCATGGCCACATTGCATCCTTAGCCAGGAAGCAGCGAGAGAAATGGATGCTGGTGCTTGGCCCGCTTTCTCCTCTTTATTTAGCCCAGGATCTCAGCCTATGGAATGGTGCTGCCCATTAATTAATTAATTAAGGTCTTCACCCTTCAATTAATGCAATCTAGAAAATCCTTATGGATAGGCCCCGGGACTTGTTGCCAGTTGGTTCTAGATGTCATCAAATTGACAGTCAAGATTAGTCATCACATTAGGGGAGTCAGTATCTCTGCGCCATTCTAGAGTTTAGAGACTAGCCCCATTGGAGCTGGACAGAAGGGGAATTGTGGATCCCAGGCATGTGGGCTTCCTGAACAGCCTGCCCACCTGTGCTAGAGGCTGGGGTGTTGGAAACTGAGCTGTTCCCGTCTTTAGAATTAGGGCTGGGTTCTTACCAGGCATTAGGGTTTCCAAATGCCTGCAGGGGTCCTCAGTATCTAGATTCCTGAGATCTCATGCTGGGCCTGGCTCTTCCATCTTCCCTCCTCTACAGCATCTGCCAGGAGAGGGGCCTCTGGAACTGCATAGCCCACCACTGCCCTCCACAGCAGCCACTCTGCCCCCAGGAGCTCGTCTATGCCCCTGGTGCCTGCCTTCTCACCTGTGACAGCCCCAGAGCCAACCATTCCTGTCTGGCTGGAAGTACTGATGGCTGTGTCTGTCCCCCTGGTACCGTGTTGCTGGTGAGGCTGGGAAGGGGACCCATGGGGCAACTAAATGCTCTCCCTATACAAGGACCCTGCTCTGCTCCCTAGATGTCCTAAACAGTGTTTTCACTCTCCACCCAGGACAAGCACTGTGTGCCTCCAGATCTTTGTCCGTGCCGCCACAGTGGACAGTGGTACCCACCCAATGCTACTATCCAGGAAGACTGCAACATTTGGTATGCAGAATTCCTATCACCTGTTACCATATGACCTTGTGGCCCTTGAATCCCCAGACATCATGCCTCTTTTCACTAAAAGAGTTTGGAATGGTGGATGGGACAGAACATCCAGAGTGGTCTGGACACTGGGAACCCTCTAGAATCTTCCACACTCAGGGTCCGTCTGAGCTGTCCCTGTTGTTGATGGCTCTGTCCTGTCTCTTGCCCACAGTGTGTGCCAGGGACAACGGTGGCACTGTACAGGTCAGCGATGCAGTGGATGGTGCCAGGCATCTGGTGCTCCCCACTATGTGACATTCGATGGGCTGGTCCTTACCTTTCCTGGGGCCTGCGAGTACCTGCTCATGAGAGAGGCTAGTGGCCGCTTCAGTGTCTCCATCCAGAACCTGCCCTGTGGGGCCAGTGGCCTCACTTGCACCAAGGCAGTGACTGTGCGCCTGGACAGCACGGTTGTGCACATGCTTAGAGGTGGCTGTGACTCTCAAGGATAGCTGCGATACTGCCAGAGGGTGGGGGGCATCCCCTCGGCATGGCCAGGGCCCAGGTTCTCTTTCAGTTCCTCCCTGGGTTTGGTTGTCCTTATGGTGGGGTTTGTTGGAGCCAGAACTCTGGAAAATCAAAGCCCATAGAAGTCTTATGACCTACCCAAGGTCACCTAGGGAAATAAACAAAAGAAAGTTTGAAAGAGTAACTGGGAGGACCTCTTGGGAACCAGGCTAAATTTAACACCCCCTCTCTTCTCCAGGCCAGGCAATAACAGTAAATGGAGTGGGTGTAAGGCTCCCCAAAGTCTATACAGGCCCGGGACTGAGCCTGCACCATGCTGGCCTCTTCCTGCTGTTGACAACACGCCTGGGTCTCACTCTGCTCTGGGATGGAGGTCAGACTCTGCCCTTGTGCCCTTAGCCCACACCAGGCCTTTGTCCTGGTGTCTGGATTTCTCCCAAACTCTTCTTCCGTACCAGCCAAACTCTGAGGTTAAGACTGACCCTGGATAGCCCACTAGGGACAGATTTCCAGTATGACAGCCAGGCCACGATCTTTTCTGTCTCCTACCCTCTGCCCAGTGCCCCCAGCCTAGTGACCACTCCGACTTACAGTGCTTGAAAGTGGTTGGAACTTCCATATTCTATTTTCTTTTTTGAAACATTATTTATTTTTATTTTGCGTGCATTCGTGTTTTGCCTGTGTGTATGTCTGTGTGAGGGCGCTGGCTCTCCTGGACTGGAGTCATGGATGGTTGGTTGTGAGCTGCTCTGTGGGTGCTTGGAATTGAGCCCGTGTCCTCTGGAGGAGCAATCAGTACTTTTAACCACTGAGCCATCTCTCCAGTCCCTGTGTTATAGTTTCATAACTGTTTTTCTTCATTTTACAAACATGACAGCTTCACCAAAGAAACATTTAGAAAATGCCAAGTTTTAGGAAGAAGTGAAAATAGACCTGCTGACAGGTCTCTACCCAAACATAAGCAGTTGGTGTCTTAGAAATACGGCTGTTAGTGAGGGATTGAGGGAAACCAAAATAGCCCTGTCCTCTGGGCTGGGCTAGCCTGGAGCTTCTTTCCGCAGAAGGGTAGTAGGGCCTCTCAGCCCATCCTGAAGCCTCCTGAGTCTTCTCAGCCATCCTGAAGCTTGGAGGATTTTGCTGTCTCTCAACCTAGTGTTAGTTAGAAGCTAGGTTCCTAGTTGGCTCCCAGATGCTGGTGTTTTCAGCTATCCCCAGAAGAGGGGATCAGCACCCCTGTTGGGTGGGGGCACCTGTGCAAGGAGGCTGTTCTAACCATGTATTTCTCTGCCCCCGCCCAGCCGAGGGCTCCAAAAGTCACTTTTTATAATGCCACCAGGCACCCGGGTGCTGGTACGGCTGTCCCCCCACTTCCACGGCCGTGTGGCTGGGCTGTGTGGAAACTTCGATGGTGATGCCAGTAATGACCTGCGGAGCCGCCAAGGGGTTCTGGAGCCCACAGCAGAGCTTACTGCCCATTCCTGGCTCCTCAATCCCCTGTGCCCTGAGCCAGGAGACATGCCACACCCATGTTCAGTGAGCAGGGCAGGGCAGCGAGAGGGAGGTAGGGGTGTAAGAGCTGAGTGAGGGGCTCACAGACGCACCCTGTGCTGCAGGTGAACACACCGGGAGAACTGGGCTCAGGACCGCTGTGGGGTGATATTGAAGCCAATCTTTGCCTCATGCCACATGGAGGTGCCCCCGCAACAGCACTATGAGTGGTGTGTGTACAACGCCTGTGGGTAAGGAGGGCCGAGGGGTGGGTGCCATGGGCATGCTGAGGTGTGTGTAGGGAGCCAGGTGTATGATCGGTCGATGGCTCCACCCCACAGCTGCGACACAGGGGGCGACTGTGAGTGCCTCTGCTCAGCCATTGCCGCATATGCTCATGAGTGTGCCCGGCACAGACACCATGTACGTTGGCGCAGCCAGGAACTCTGCCGTGAGTGTGCCCTCCTCTCTCAATCCTGCCATACATCCAGCTCCTTGAAATGTGCTTTTCCTGTCCCACCAGCTGGCCCTTTAATCACTTAGGTTCAAACGTGGACTGAATGCTCTCTCTATTGCTAGATGCTTCTTAAATGGACCAAGCATGAGAATGGCTGATGCACAAGGCCAGCATCCTTCATCTTGGTTTTTGTTGTTGTTGTTTTGTTTTGTTTTTTTGGTGGTAGTGGTGGGGATCTTGGTAAAGGTCTACAGTATACATCCTGTGCTTTCCTTGGGTGACAATGAAGCTGGCTTGCCTGTGCTATTGCGTCCTGGTGCCCTTGGGCCTCAGTGAGCAGAGTCTCTTTTCTCGCCACCCAGCCCTACAGTGTGAAGGTGGTCAGGTATATGAAGCCTGTGGCTCTTCCTGTCCCCCCACCTGCCATGACCATCATCCTGAGACCAGATGGCACTGCCAGGCCATCAGTTGTGTGGAGGGCTGCTTCTGCCCCGAGGGAACACTGCTGCATGGTATGTTGCTGGAGGTGGACACTATGGCTGGGTAAAGGCCACAAGCATTGGCTGGACATCCTTTGTTCTGAATCCCATGCTCTGTGCTCTCAGGAGGAGCCTGTGTGGAGCTGGCTGCCTGTCCCTGTGAGTGGGGTGGCAGTTTCTTCCCACCAGGGACTGTCCTGCAAAAGGACTGTGGAAACTGGTGAGTGGGAGACCCAGGAGAAGCCTGCGCTCTTAGGCTGAATGAGCTGGCATGTGGCTAATGCCAGGCCCTCCATTGTGCTCAGCACGTGTCAGGAAAGTCAGTGGCATTGTGGAAGTGATGGTGTCCCCTGTGAGGAGATGGAACCTGGCTGTACAGAAGGAGAGGCTCCGTGCAGAGACAGTGGGCACTGTGTGCCTCTTGAGTGGCTTTGTGATAACCAGGATGACTGTGGTGATGGCTCAGATGAGGAGGGTGTTTTTACTCGTGTGTCACTAACAGAGACAATAACTGAGTTTGAAGCTGCAGCATCTGTCCCCAGCGTGGCTTCCTAAGCTGGCTTCCCCTGCCGGGAGCTATGACTTAGGTGATGGGGGAGGACTGAGGGACAGGTAGGGTGTTCTGGTCCTTCTTAGGCCAGGATCTTTGGCATCACTGCATCCTCAACCTGCCTGCTTTCCCCATGCTAGGCTGTACCACCTCAAGCTGTGGGAAGGGACAGATGTCTTGCCAATCTGGCCACTGCCTACCCCTGGCCCTGCTCTGTGATGGACAGGATGATTGTGGAGATGGTACAGATGAGCAGGGGTGCCCGTGTCCCCTTGGCTCTCTGACCTGTGCTGATGGTCGCTGCTTGCCACCTGCTCTGCTGTGTAATGGTCATTCTGACTGTCTGGATGCTGCAGATGAAGAGTCCTGTCTGGGTGAGGAGTCTTGGCCCTGCCTGTAGCCCACTAGGAACCCCCTCTCAGGGTCCAGATCCTGGAAGGCCCCTGTATATTCCCCTTCTCTGCCAGGTCTCCACTTCTGAAGGTGATACCTGTCAATGACTGAATGGAGATACCCCAAAGAAATAGAATAAGTGGTGACCCCAGGGGCTGAATGACTCAGTGGTTAAGATTATTTGTTGCTCTTCCAGATGACCTGAAATCAGTTCCAAGCACCCACATTGGGCCACTCACAACCACCTGTAACTCCAGCTCCCGGGGGGTTCTGGCATCCTCTTCTGGCTTCCACAGGCACCTGCACACATGCGGCTTACATTCACGGACACACAGACACATACACTTTTATAAGTCTTAGAAGGAGTAAGTCCCTCCTCTCCTCTGGCTGCAGGGCAGGTGAGCTGCACATCTGGAGGGGTATCTTGTGATGATGGTACTTGCATCAGGACCATGCAGCTGTGTGATGGAGTTTGGGACTGCCCAGATGGAGCTGATGAGGGACCTGGTCGCTGCTCTCTGCCTTCTCTGCCTACACCCCCTGCTGGCACTTGGCAGAGCCCTTTCACCAGCTCTCTGAATATAGCACCAAGTCCTATGGGTAGTGCCAGCCCTGGTGAGTGTTTGGGAATAAACAGGGCAAGAAAGCTGGAAGCCTGAACTGCTCAGGAAGGGGATGGTGTACTAGGTGCCCTGTATCCCAAAGAGAAGCATTTGGGCCATACTTTGGGGATGAAAACTCGGAATGATGTGTTCAGTGTTTGAGAGGAATGGAAGGTCCAGATTTATTTCCTGGTGTTCAGGGCCTCCCTCTGAACAAGTGAAGGAGAACCTGGTAGACATTTAGTAACTAGGGGAAGGCTTGTGGAAAACAAAACAGCAGTCAAATGCAGGAGAGGGTGGAACTAGATTGGGAAGGGGTATGCTCAGGTAAGAGTCAGGGATGCTGAAACTAGAGAGCGGCCCCAGGGGAGATGTGAGGGTAAGCTGGACCCCGAGAGCCAAGCGTCCACTCCCACTGATCTAACCAACCCACCCACTGCAGTGTCCGCCTGCGGCCTCTTTGAGTTCCAGTGCGGCAGCGGAGAATGCATTCCTCAGGGCTGGCGCTGTGACCAGGAGGAAGACTGCACAGATGGAAGTGATGAGCTTGGCTGTGGTGGGTCCTGCACGCTGTACCAGATGCCCTGTGCCCACAGCCCACACTGTGTGTCTCCAGGACAGCTATGTGATGGTGTGCCACAGTGCCCCAATGGTTCAGATGAGGAGCCGGAAGCCTGCGGTGAGAGTCCCACACCTCATTCTGGACACCTCCCTTCTGCTGGTGGCTTAGCATGCTGGGACCTGGCTCTTCCCAGGTGCCACCACTGCCCCTTGCTGTGGCTGATCGGTGTGCAGCTAGAGAGAGGCTGTGGAATTGCTTTTGTGTTTCTTTGATCTTTACCACAAAATCTTCCTTAGAAGTTTTAACTTTTCCTGGTAGGCCTGTGGGAGAACAGAAAGGGGTCTTTTGTTTGCTCACCTTTGGGAAGAAGAAACAAGAGAGTGGGTGATAGCTGAGGGCACAGGCACGGGGACAGGTCTGTTTGGAGGCTCCCCCAGCCCCAGCTTCCCCCCACTTCACCTGAGTGGAACGCTTTGTGCCCTTACAAATTGACCCTTCACACCCTGGCTACCTCACCAGAGGGGGTATCACGCTGTTCACAGGCTCTTATTTTTCTCCAGGACCATTCTTCAACTCCTTCTAAAGGCTCCTCTGATCCAGGGCAGGACTATGCCTCCTGCCCAAGTCCTCCTCTAATGTCCTGGCTTTCCCTACTGGTCTCTGTGCAAGGATAGGATGGGGGAGCAGCGGTGTGGTAGGACACCTCTTATCCACCCAGCTGCCCTCATGCCATGGACTCTCCTGTGGTTTGGCTCCATGGCTATGCCTGAACCCCCAACAGCTCTGTGATAGAATCCCCAGGGCAAGGATGAGCTGGACTGTGGGTGTGGATACTGTTTTCTTGCTGGAGACACTCTTACAGTCTAGGAGGTAATTTTCACTCCTAGCTAACAGTTCGTTCTTCCCCAGAGAGGCTATCAGTCCCAGGAGGCACCAACAGGACAGGTGTTCTCTGCCCGGAATTCTCCTGCCCGAATGGCACCTGCATTGATTTCCTGCTGGTGAGAGCCTCAGATGGTAGGCTTGAATGGGCAGGCTCAGGTTTTGTACACCTAGCCAGAAGCCTGAGCCTGTTGCTTCTTCAGGTTTGTGATGGGAACCCAGACTGTGAGTTGTCAAATGAAGCAGAGGCCTCCCTGGATGAGCAGTATTGTGGGGTCTGGGGCTCCTGGGGCCCGTGGGAGCCATGCAGTCAGACCTGTGGGCCTGGAATATAGGGTCAGAGTCGACGCTGCTCCCCCTTCCGTCTCCCAGTGCTGCAGAACTGCCCAGGCCCGCAGCACCAGTCACAGACCTGCTTCACTGAGGCCTGCCCAGGTGAGGGACAGGACATCTGGGAGAAGGAGGTGGCAGCAAGTCCTGAAGAAAGAGGGGGAAATAGAGGCTGTTGGTCCCTAGCCCTGCCTCAAAGCCCTCTTTTTCCCAGCATGCACACCACCCTGGCCTTGCCTTTTAGTGAATGGTGAATGGAGTTCTTGGTCTCCCTGGTCTCAGTGTTCTGAACCCTGTGGGGGCACCATGACACGCCATCGGCAGTGCCGTCCGCCCCAGAACGGGGGCCAGGACTGTTCCCTGCTGACTGGGAGTCCTCGTAGTACCCACCAGGCCAGTGAGTAAAGGGGAAAAGAGGGCAGAAGTAAAGGCATGAGGAGCTGATGATGCAATACTGAGAGGGGAGGAGGACACTCAGGGAGGAGGTCCTCTAGTGGATGCTGGGGGAGAGGGAGAACACAGCAGGAGTAGAGGGTTGTTGGGGGTGCTGTGGGTACTGTGGGTACTGTGGGTACTGAGGACTGTGATGGGCAGTGTTAGAAACTGGTCTCTGCCTAGGATGCCTCTCTATAAGCTCTGATCCTGTCCTTGCCTTCTTTTAGATCTCTGCCCCCAGGAGGGCTGCCCCAATGCCACTTGCTTTGGGGAGGTGGTATTCCAGCCCTGTGCCCCCTGCCCTCTGACGTGTGATGATATTTCTGGTCAGACCATGTGCTTGCCTGACAGGCCCTGCAGGAGCCCAGGTGAGGGGGTACTGGACAGGGTCTGTGGAGGCCTTGCTTTGCATGGTAGCTAATGCTTGGCTTTACCTAGGTTGCTGGTGCCCTGACGGGCAGGTTCTGGGCACTGAGGGGCGGTGTGTGAGATCCATGCAGTGTCCCTGCCTGGTGAATGGTACCCGTTACTGGCCTGGATTTCCAGATATGCTCCTGTCAGGATGGGTGACCACATCGCTGCCGGCCCAATCCAGAATGTCCTGGTAAGCCTCTGCCCAAGCCCATCCCTAGAGGGACTTATTCCTTCCCAGACTACCCAGCCCTGACTCCTATCTTCTCTCAGTGGATTGTGGCTGGTCCTCATGGTCCCCCTGGGCAGAATGTCTGGGGCCCTGCAGCAGCCAGAGCCTCCAGTGGTCTTTCCGGAGCCCCAACAACCCGCGCCTCTCTGGTCGGGGTCGATGGTGCCGCGGCATCCACCGCAAGGCCTGCAGGTACAGCGTAGGGGCCCAGTCTACTCTCTACCTCTGCTTAGGAGGTCGACTCTGAGACATTTCTCATCTGACAGAGACCCCACTAGCAACCTGTTATATGACCCCCTCTCCCCCGAGCTGATACTTCTTAAGTATTTTCCTATTTCAGGCTTGTACCTGCTAGATCCAGGAGCCAGCAGACAGAACCTACAAATAGAGCTTGACCATTCCAGTGGCAAGAATGGACCTCTGTCTCTGGGGGCAGGGGTTTGCCTCTGCTGAGGCTTGTAGGGGCATAGTTATTTCTGCACTTGGGGGGCAGGCTGTGTTAATCTGCAGTGTTGGCACAAATTGCCTTCTTGCCCATTCTTTTGTGTCTGTTGTGTCTGTTCTCTTAGGAGCAGGGGTAGAGTGGGATAATAGTGTGACCGAACATTCACCCAGGATTTCCCCCGTTTTATTACTGACAGTCAGAAGTGTGAGAATGCCCTTAGTCCGGCAAGTTGCGGGTGGCACTGAGTGAGCTCCCTCTTCCAGGAGGCTGTAACTTGTCTCCATTCTAGGTGCCAGACAGAGCCCTGTGAGGGCTGTGAGCAGTGGAGCTTCGCACACCATATCGGGGAACGCTGGCGTGGAGGCCCCTGCACAGTGTGTGAGTGTCTGCACAGGGGTGTCATACGCTGCTCCCCCTATTGCCCACTGGGCAGCTGCCCCCAGGTAAGGGGTCTGGGAGCGTGGCAAGGGCTGAGCCTGGATTGGTGATGTAGACCAACCAGGCTTGGGGAAACCGATGGAGTGGGTCAGAGATGGATAAGGGGTTTGACGTCTCTGTTCTCACAGGGCTGGTTCCTGGTGGAGGGAATGGGAGAATCGTGTTGTCACTGTACACTGCCTGGTGAGTGGGTCTGAGGGGTGGCGAAAGAGCCTCAAGGGGAGACGATCCCAGTGCAGACTGTGACAGGAAGCAGTGGTTCGGTGTCCTTATCCTGAAAGTGTAGCTGTAAATTGGTGACGTTAGAGCTCACCAGCATGGACAGTCACATAAGTTGTTCACTGCTCGAGTCTAGAAACTGTTACGTCTGAAAGTTGTTTTGGCCTGGGGGTTTTATTCTGTTTCCTAAATAGTCAGCAAAGGTGAAAAACCCCAGTTCACTCAAAGGTTAAGAGGGACCCTTCCCCGCTGGAATTTGTTCTCGAGAGGTCATGAGATAATGGTAACATGTTCCAGGAAGTGCGGAGGGCCAGAATGCTGGGTAGGTGGCTGGTGGCAGCCTCTCCTGTTCTTTCTCCTGACCACTGTGTCTCTGCACAGGAAGGAACCAGACAGTGGTCCCCGTGACCACTCCTACCCCTGCCTCCAGCCCTCAGACCAGAGCCCCCCTGGTCACCTATGTTCTGCCTCCTCTGGGGGGTAAGTCACGTGCTCTTTGGATGCTGAAAGGCCCTGCCCTAGCAATTGCCAGACCACTAGGGAAGCAGGACCTCTGACACAGTACCCTGCCCCTACTATACTCCACTGCAGGTGGTGGAGTCGCCCATCCCCCAGCTTGGCCCTCCTTGCTTCATCTTTCTGTCTTCCATACTCTCAACTCCCCTTGCGGCTCCCCAATTGTTCCTGCCACCCCTCTGTTCTGCCCTACTCCAGCCTACCTCTCTCTCCTGCACCCAGATGCCTGCTATTCTCCCCTGGGCCTGGCCCAACTGCCCATGTGGGCATCATCCCAGCATGCGGAACATTCCACCTGGGCTGCCGTGGGTGCTCCCACCATAGGGCCTGACCCTAGAGAGGATGTTGATGCTGAGTGGCATGCCCAGCCTCTCTACCTGCAGCTGGACCTGCTGCAGCCTCGGAACCTAACTGGTCAGTGAGGAGGAGAGCATGGGAGAGGGTACGGGGGTGGGTGGGTGGTGGTGGCTGTTTCAGTGCTGACCTTTGCCTTGCTCTGGTCCCTTCCTCAGGCATCATGCTGCAGGGGGTTGACTCTTCTGCTGTTTATGTCACCAGCTTGTCGCTCCAGTTCAGCAGTGATGGCCTACAGTGGCATGACTATCTCAACTCCCTGCCTAATACCGTGCCTCCACCCACGGTACTGAGCACTTCAGTCCCCACAACCATTGTCCCCAAGGGTCTTTCATTTCCCTGGGGAACAGTCCTTGCATTAGACATCTGTGGAACACGTGCTAACTAGCAGGGACTGTGCTCTGTGGAGCTGAGAATCCAGGTACATCTGAAAACACAGAAGCGGCTTAGAATCTACACACGTGACCCTCTATAACAGCTTCCGAAGGAGCAGGATGGGAACACACCCAGTTGGCAGAGGCCCTCGGAAGGGCAGCCTCTGTAGAGCAGCCTGAGCACAGCATGTTTTCTTCAGGGGTTGGCGTCCTCTGCAGGGAGATGGACCCCTTGCAGCCATAGGGCTCAGTCCACATAGGATCAGTTTTACCTCCTTCAAGAGCACCTGCTCTATGTAGGAGTTGCTTCCGTGTTATGCGGGTTGGGGAACGCAGGTGGGGCACCAGAGTAGGGTGACAGTGGCAGCTTGAGCAGGAGGTGGGACTTGGGCAACAGGTAATATCTCTCTCCCACAGCGTTCATCCAGGAGCCTGAGCCATATGGCCCCTGAGGTATGGACATTCGACCAGACGGTACAGGCGAGGTACATCAGGGTGCGGCCACATGATGGCCACCACAGCGACAACAACCAACGTGATGTCTTTCTGTGGGTGGAGCTGCTGGGCTGTAAGCCAGGTACAGGCCAGCTTGGGGGCTGGAGGGACAAGAGTGGGCAGTGCGACGTCAGGAGTCCTTAGTAACATATCCTCCACAGTGTCCCCATTGCCACTCCCATGTCCAGGGACCAGGCACCGCTGTGCCAGTGGTGAATGTGTCCCAAAGGGAGGGTCATGTGACAGTGCTGTGGACTGCAAAGATGGCTCTGATGAGGAGGGCTGTGGGCCCCTTCGTGCAGGCACCAGCAGCAGGTATGGCCTGGCCTTGGGTGGAACCTGGATAGGAAAGGTGTATGGGAGGAGTCCTGCCTTGTCTTCACAAACCATGCATGCTGAGGAGTCACAGCTGGGGATTCCAGAGCCCTCATCGCCATGAGAGCCTTGAATTTTGTGCATTCTCCCGATACCTGCTGTATCGCAGCTCTCAAAGGATGACCCCTGAGCTTAGACCACCACCACCCAGCGTGATAGAAGAGAGACTCTCAGTTCCTACCTGGTCTTGGAGGGTGGGCAATGGGAGTGTGTTACCTGCCTTCCAGTGATAATGACATGCTCATGCTGAGACCACTGTTAGAGCTCACCTTTGTCCAGTCTTCGTGGGCTGTACCCCTCCTGAATGCCATAACCTGATCCCTTCAGGATGGCTGGGCTTCAGGGCTAGGATCCCTGGAGCCTTCCTGGTGGTTTCTCTTCCCAGAGTCCATTCCACGGCCAGGACCCCAGGCCTCTCCTCCACTCAGCCTGGAAAGTTTCCATCTCAGACTGGGGAGGTGAGTGAGAAGCTGAGCTTCGCTGCCTCCCCAATGCACTGTCTGCCCCTGCATCGTCCTCCCTCTCCATACATTCAGTGGCTCCCCCTCCAGCTCGTGTTTCCTGGTGCCTTTCTGCCAGGCCTTCAGTCCTGAGCTATGTGAGATCCAGCTCGGTGCCTGGGAGGGTGCTGAGGGCTAGAGGGACCAAGCGGTGCAGAGGGGTTCAGGGCAGGGCACTGACGTCATACAGTCTGGGTGGCAAGAGCTCTGAGTGACGGGTGAGGAGGCACCAGGGCATCTGCTTTGGGAATCTATGCCTGGAGTCCCCAAAGGATGGGGACATCTGTGACATAGAAAGGGGCAGGACGCTTCCCATTGACAAGAGACCTGTTCAGGGTCTTGGGGAGGCCTAGGACTTTGGGGAAGAGAGCTGAGGTGTTTTCACAGGTAGACCAGTGAGGGTATGGGCCAGTGCCTGAGTATGCCCAGTTCATCCACCTTGCAGGGGAAGTTAGCTTAGTCATGAGTTCTTTGGGCCAGTACCTGGGGGTATCCAGCCTTGTAGGAGAGTCTCTTCTGTTTTCAGATCTGGGCTTCTTTAAACATAGAGGTGGGAAGGAGGCAGCTGTGGCTTGCTGGAAAAGGGATGGGCCATGTGGAGCTGCCCTGGAGGCCTGAGCAGGGTTTCTGAGCTTTCTCCCTCTGTAGGGTCTGGCAGACACAGAGAACCAGCAGCCCAAGCAGGAATCATCCATGCCTACTGGAGGTATGTGCAGAGACTCCAGTTCTCTCCCAAACCTACCCCTGTCATCACCTGTCCTTCTAGAGCCAAGGGCAGTAGCATCCCAGAGGCTAGAACACCCTGGCCTCTGCCTTCCTCTAAGAGAACTCCGAGTCAAGAGATAGTTGTCACCAGGTACATGGTGAGGTCCCAACCTTCTCAGCCTACTAGACTCAGGGTGTGAGGTCTGAGGGGACAAAGACAATTCCCAGGGTCATGCAGTTGTCCTGCAAGGTGGCTGCAGCCCCCAAGCCCTGGACCAGTCTCCTTGAGGGAGTTGAGAAACCACCTGGTCCCATCTTTGTCTCTCTGCTCAGCTAGCTATGATGCTAGGCATTTTTCTGAAGTATTTGTTGGCAACAAGTGCCCTACGTGGACAAAAAAAGTGGGCAGAGTGCCTAGCTTAGGATAATCCTAAGCAGGAAAAGGGACTCCCTGCCACACATGTGCTGGCTTCCCCCAATGGCTACTGATCAGCCACCTGTACCATGGTCCCCAAGGGAGTGGTGTCAATGCAGGGTGGGATGGTATAGATCCCTGGAGCAGCAGACTTGTACTGACTCTAACCTGGGAGATATTGGATGCATCATGCCGACCCAGTGCCTAAATTTCCTCACCTGTGCGTGTAGGAAGCTCTTTTCCGTGAACTCCAGTGGACGCTGTTCAGCAGTCTGGCTGAACCATGTCTTTGTGTCTTCTGTAAAAACTCACATCTGCAACATGTGGGCTCATGGGATGAATCTGAGTCTTATAACATGTGGGCTCATGGGATGAATC
>LOJH01011055.1:0-11986 GCA_001685095.1 Ellobius talpinus
AGGGGAGCGGGAGGGGAATGGGAGGAGGGGAGGAAGTGTAAATTTTTGAATGGAGAAATAAATTAAAAGGAAAAAAAAGACTTCAAAAAGGATCCCAAGACAGAGAGAGCTTCAACCTCTGCCAGTCCGGCTTACTGACAACCCTCATACAGCTCTGCAGGGGTAAAGCACGATTTGTTTTTCCTCTCTTGACTTCACCTATCTCCAAATGCTCCAGGACCATGGAGGAGAAGAATTAGATTTACCTGAGAAGGTTGGTGGTCAGATCACCTCCACACACACTGTCCACTCTACCTGCAACAGTGCACAGCAATGAAAGATACCAAGCTGAGAATCTCCATGATGACACGAGACTGGTGGTATGCTTGCCATTGTTTGTATTCTTGTGTTGGCCATTAAGAGAAGGCAGAGGGCTAAGTTTTCACTCATGACCAGGACGGCCCTGGAAGAAAAAAAGTAGGAGTCAATAGGAAGCAGAAACAAAGCTTATTGGGGCAGCAGCCTTGGCTACTTCCCAGAAGTCTCTGATTGGCTTCCCTCTTGCTCCTTCCCTTTTGGTAGAAATCTCTACTAGATAGCAGCCATGAGCTTTGATAATCAACCCACCACACAAAGTGGCAGAGAATCGTGGGATGCTCTGTATCAGCTTTTCATGATTAAGCTACTAGTCCGCTTGGATACAAAAGGTTGAAAGTGAATGTGTCACAGGAAGAGTTTGGGGAAGTGGGATTAGGACAGGGACGTCAGAAGGGGAAAGGAGAATGGATGTTGCCACTAATTTTATGGGCTACTCCCAGCGTCCCCACATTCCCCTGCTTTCCAACACACAGTCTGGCCACTGCTCTGCCATTGCCAAACAGATATTTCTGGCGATCAGCATTTGGAGTAGAAATAAAGGACCCTTTCCCTTAGCTTTGGCCTGAGAACTTCTTAGAAGAGCGGGAGAAAGCGTTACTAGTTCCCCTGGTCTAAGATAAGGTCAGGCAAAGATAGACAAGAAGTTAGCCTGTCTCAGACTGGGACTGTAAGCAGTGATTTACAGGCCGCATTCCTGGGGCTGGGGGAGGTACCAGCCTCAACACCGGCGACCTAAGGAGACAAGGCTTTTTAATGGACTGAACAAATGCTAAGTCAAATTACAGAAAACACAGTACTATAGAGATAAAAGCACATTCCCTGGGGCCAGGAAATTGTAGAGCATTAACAGGAAAGAATTCCCTCAGCCCACTCCTATATTTATCTTTCTCTCTCTCTCATTTCTTTTATCTTCATTTCTCATTTCCTGTGTCTTGCTGACATTTTAAAATAATCATTCCATATGGAATTACTCAGCAGTTTATATATAAGCGAACCAGTATAAATATCAAAAGCGGTATTTTTCTCTAAACAATGATCCGGACTTAAGACTTTTCATCTGGAAAACTCCTTAATTTCGACGGATGACTGAAATCCAGAGACTGGTGTGATAAGAAGTGTACTAGGTGGCTCAGATAATTTATTCTTACTTTAACCTTTGCCCCTCCAATCCCAACACTTTTGCAGACTTCTCTTTAAAGTGGAAAGCATATTTTTTTGTTCTCCTCTTCATCAACTTTATTAGGTTATGAAATCATAACTCAGGTTCCTTTCAATTTTAATATTTAATATGTGTGAGTCTACAACAACTCTCTTAAATTATTCCCCAATACTCATTTTGCAAAATTTCAAACCGCGGCACAGTTAATAAGTAAGGCTGACTTAATGACTTCGAGTTGTAAAAGAGCAGAGTGTATTTCATTACTGCAGTCCCTTAACCTACCCTAGATAGCACATTTTCAATCCGATTTATTTTTATCATTTATTGATTTAAGAAACTCAGGGTAAAGTTTTAGTCTAGTTTGACTTCTTTCATAGATTCTGCTTTTGGATGAATTTGAATAATTTCTTCAGCACTTACATTTGGATATCAGCTTCCATTACGTGGGGGGGGGTCCCAGGGATGGAACTCAGGTTGTCAAGATTGGTAGCAAGTACCTTTACTTGCTGAGTCATCTTGCCCCCCCCGAATTTATATTCAGCAGAACCCATATTAGCTTCTTAAGAGACAGTAGCTCATGAAGCACTCACAGTGACCCTGCAGAACTGACACCATTGTCCATTTGCAGAAGGGACAGTCTTCAGAAGAAACCTTAGAGATTCCCTGCATCTACCATTGGACACATCCCAATCAAAATGATAAGATGCAAAATGACAAAGGGCCCTGGGGCAGAGCTCAGGAGGACACAGTTGCTGCATCAGGGACGCTCAGCAGAGAGGATACACACAGACACTCCTAGAGCACATCCTCGGTCTCCCAGCTTTCAAGGTCCACAGATGTGTATCTCTGATGGGTACCACTCAGGAGGACTTTCTTCCCATCAGACCTGGCATCTCAGCTTTAAAAAATGACGTTTCTAGTAATTAGTCATTTCTCAAACATTTAAATGGAGAAAAACATTCCAGAACCTCCACACTGGGCTCAGTGCCGGAAACATGACCCTCCACAGAAGCATGATCTTGCTAACTGTTGTGAACTTAATTGTGGCTCTCCAAAAACATGTTGAAACCTCAACCTCCGGATGGCTCAGAAGGACTTTATTTTAAACTGTTTTCAATGAGATCTGCATGGGTCTCATCCAGAAATGACTGTCCTTATAAAAAGGGAGAAATCTGAACAGAGACAAATACATGCAGAGAAAAAAACAGGATTGCAACACTGCCTGAAAACAGGAGATTAAAATGATACATTTCTAATCTAAGGAATGCAGAGATCACCGGCAAAGAGGCTGGAAAAGGGTAGAGAGAACTCGCACCCGTGCCTAGAAGGTTTGGAGGAACACAGCCCTGGTGACATCCTGACTTCAGGCCTCTGGCTTCCAGAACTCGGGGGCAGGAAGCGGATGTTTTAAACACTGAGCCGTGCTGTTTTATTAAACACGCTAGCAAAGTAGTCTATCAACAGAACCACCCTGGCTTCTCTCCTTCTCCCTCAGCATTTCCAGAGTTTGCCTAGTTGTACTTGAGTCACTGTCCTGGCCTCCTCTTTTGCTAACGTATCTTCTGGAAGGTTCAGTGATGGAATTTAATCCTAGTCCATCCTTGTTGCAAATGAGGCTTCTAGAGTGTCACTGCTGAATGAAGACCCCCTGCACTCCCAGGCCTAAGAACGTTCGGCGACATCTAATTAAGCCCATTTCCAAACTTAGCACTATAACTCACATCAAAAGCAGTCTCTTTCCCTCTGTCCTCCACATATGTGGACTGAAATGGCAAGAAAACTGTTACTTGATTGGCAGCTGGTCTATACCAGCACCAGTGTTCTGTGTCTGCAGATCTGCTTGTCAATGACTAAGTTCAAAGGAGAGTTGGGGCATCTGTAGGCTCCAGCAATGCTTCCAGCAGCAGCTGAAAACCCACTCCTCCATGTAATCCATAGGTCTGCAGGCACATCAGTGTCCCAACTATGTACAATCCTAAGAAGACTGAAACTCTAAAGTCCTGTCTGCCCCCCACTTCTTTCTGGGACCGCTGATTAAAAGGAAACTTTCCATGGGACACAGAAAAAAAAGCAATCTCAAATTAAATTTTAATTATAGCAAGGTTTTTTCAATTTTTGATTTTTTCTGTTTTTTATGTCAAAACACTTATAGTGCCTGATCTCATAGAATACTGTCAAGCTTCTTATGTCTGTTTTTGCAAGATATCAATACCTAAATAAATGGGTGTTACCTATTAAACGGTATTTTAAAATACCTTTTTTAGATGCTTCTGTGTTCCAGGCACTGTGCAAGATCCTTTGGGACATCATTTTGACCCCTGAAAATAGAGCATTTAAACACAGTTCAGGTGAATAATGATGGTATTACACTGCCTACAGACAGGGAGGGTGACCAAATGCCACTCTCTCACCCCACCTTACCCCCTCTCTTTTCAAAGAATGTGTGAAACCAACTCTGTCTCCTGAGTCTAAACTCTTAACTCCCCAGCACTGCTGAGTGCTCACTGGGGGCCCCACTGCGCTGAGAGCAGCAACAACAAGGTCTCTTAGGCTGTCTTCTCGGTGCTCATGCATTGTTGTAAGGCTTGTTTGTCTTGCTCTTAGTTCTTTTACTCTTTGGGGGGCCGGACACACAGCTCCCAAACAGATTACACATGGAGGCTTATTGTTGCTCATAAAGGCTCAGCCTTAGCTTGGCTTGTTGCTAGCCAGCTTTTCTTAAATTATCCCATCTACCTCTCGCCTTTGGGCTTTTATCTTTCTCTGTTTCTGTATACCTTTTCTTTACTCCTTACCCCGTGTCTGGCTGTGTCGCTGGGTGGATGGCTGGTCCCTGGAGTCCTCCTTCTCTCTCTTGTCTCTTAATCTCTCTCGCTCCTCTCTCTTCCTTGTTTCACCTTCTATTTATTTTCTCTGCCTGCCAGCCCCGCCTATCCTTTCTCCTCACTGTTGGCCATTCAGGTCTTGATTAGACCACTAGGTGTTTTAGACAGGCAGAGACTCACAGCTTCATAGAGTTAAACATATGCAGCATAAACAAAATCAACACCCCTTTGCATCATTAAACAAATGTTCCGGAGCATAAACAAATGTAGCATACCTTAGAATAATCGTATACAACCCATCATTTTCATTTTTGAGTGGAGAGGGGCAAGGAAGTGCCTAGTCTCACACTTGCAGAGATACAATTGTCTACACAACTGCAGTCCAGGTCAACAATTCTTATAACATGACCCCAGGACTCTCCCTCCATAGAATTAAGATAAAGACCTTCAGAGAATGTAATCAATGGCAGGAAAGAAGATTGTTAAACTATGTACACAGACTGATCTGACATTCAGGCTAAAACAATAGGCAAGGCCTGCCTATCTGCCATATTGACAGGCCTGAGAGACAGTTACAAGGCTGGCTGGCAGAGTTGGATCTGCCTTTGTTCTCATGGCCAAGAGCTTCCTGGAAAAGGGCTTGCCTATCCTTACTGTGAGGTAGATTCTCAGGACCCATCAGAAGCATCCTTGCTGCAGTCATGTGTGGCAGCATGTACTGCCACTTAGAGCATCATACATCCTCACCATTCCAATCAGGGCTCTTCCAGGCTGGGGGCTTCGGACGACTGTGAACTCTTGTGGTGATCAGCCGTGTATACTCTTATGTCATTCAGAGCTGACACCCACCCTCACAATTATTTCCTTGAATCTGTTCATGATTCTGCCCCATCCCAGCATTTACACAATAGTTTGCCCTTTTAAATTTATATTTATATGCTTGCCACTTGGGTGATGTATTTGGGGATCTTTGTTCTGGGCAGCTATCCACTTTGATCTTGAAATAAGGCCACATTCTAAGATTCTCGGTGAACTATGGATGGTACTGAACTTTAAATATGCTCTCAGGTGTTTCCTGTACTTACATGCTTGTGATAAATTTGGAACAGCAAGAAATTAAGATTAATAACAAATAATAAAAGCAGAACAATATCCTGTAATAAAAGTTACGCAAATATGGTCTCAAAATATTTTATTGTACACTAAACACTGGACACTTCAAATCACAATTTTTTTCTTCTTATTGATAACTTTTACTTTTTACTTAAGAGACCTTTCTTCGGATCACCAGTTCCTGAATAATGACACAGAGAGTAGTTATTATTTATGAAAACTTGATCTTAGCTTAGGTCTGTTCCAAACTAGCTCTTAAAACTTAAATTAACCCGTACAGATTAATCTACATTCTGCCAAGTGGCTCCTTACCTTCCCCAGTACTGTACATCTGACTTCCTCCATGTTTGGCTGGCGAATCTCCTGCCACAGATTCTTCCCAGAGTTCCCATCTCTACCAAGAAGTCCCACCTATTCTCTTTTGTCTAGCTATTGGTCTTTAAGCTATTGGCCATTTATTAAGCCAATCAGAAGGTACCTTAGGCAGATGAGGAAGAGCAGAGACACATCTTCATAGTACACAAAAAGATTATCCCAACAAGCCCTTTTTTATAGCTTTTCTGTGCCATGTAAATTGCTGGTATTGTTATTTTCTTGCTTTGGAACCATTATTGAGTAATTTGAGATTCTTGAGCACAAGAGCTATGAAAAGATGGTCCATCTTATAAGATGGCTTCGAAGTGACTGATAGTGTATACAGCATGAACACAATGGAGAAAAGGAAAGCTGAAAGATTTTAGCATACAAGTTAGAATGGTATACAATTTAAAACTTGTAAGTCATGTATTTCTAGAAATGCCCATTTATATATTCAAAGTGCATTGATTGTGAGTAACTAAAACTACAGAAAATGAAGCCATAGCTAAGATAGAGTTGCTGTTCATTTTTTTCTCAGCAAGGTTCTGAAAGCCTTAAGAACAGAGAATACACGAGTGCACAGTTACATTGTTCCCATTGCTCTTTCTCATTGCATTGGATATAGTGGATGCTCAATAAAATGGAGACTGTGAGATCCAAAGCACAGAATACTCTGGAAGCATGTTAAGGAGTTAATTTTTCTTCATTTGGGTAAGTAAGCCCATCTAGCCTGCAAAGTTTTTCTTTAATTACACCAAAGTTCAAATGTTGTAAGGAGCAGGCCCCCTTGTTCTGGCCTCCCAGCTATCTTACACCCGAAATAATCACACAGAAACTGTATTAATTAAAACACTGCTTGGCCATTTGCTCTAGCCTCCTATTGGCTATCTCTCACATCTTGATTTAACCCATTTCTATAAATCTGTGTCCACCACGAGGTCGTGGATTACAGGGAAAGATTTAGCATGACTGCCCTGGTGTCTCCATGGTGGCTCTCTGACTCTGTTTTCTTCCTCCCAGAACGCAGTTCTGTCTCCCCACCTGCCTAAGTTCTGCCCTATCACCAGGCCCAAAGCAGNACACCCGAAATAATCACACAGAAACTGTATTAATTAAAACACTGCTTGGCCATTTGCTCTAGCCTCCTATTGGCTATCTCTCACATCTTGATTTAACCCATTTCTATAAATCTGTGTCCACCACGAGGTCGTGGATTACAGGGAAAGATTTAGCATGACTGCCCTGGTGTCTCCATGGTGGCTCTCTGACTCTGTTTTCTTCCTCCCAGAACGCAGTTCTGTCTCCCCACCTGCCTAAGTTCTGCCCTATCACCAGGCCCAAAGCAGTTTCTTTATTAATCAATGAAAGCAACACAAATACAGAAGGACCTCCTACGCCATTCAAAATCAAGTTTAGACCAGTTATTTTGTCATATTGTCTCTGTGATATCAAAACACCTCAAAGATATATCCTTATTATTGTGACATTTTGGCTATTCATAACACAAGTCCAGTAATAATTAAATAATAGAACCCTGGAAATTACTAAAAACCTATGAGGACAAGGATTCTCTTGTCTACTCTCTTTTACATATTTCCTTTTTCATGTCTAGCTCTCTATTTTTACCACTCCTTCCTGCATATTAGCATATTAGCCAACAGGATCCATATCAAAGGTGCACCCACAGAAAAATACTGTTTCCCGGTGCTGATTCTAAATTTCTTAAGAAAATGCAGACAGATACAGCTTGAGTTTCTGAGAACCCCAAAGCCATGGCCAGAGAAACTGAGCAAGGTAAAATCTTGGTTATTTCAATTCAAGTAACAGAAAAAAGTTGAAGATATGAATTCCCCAAGGGAGAAAGTCAGACCTAGACAAAAGTCCAAAACCCCAAGGGGATCTAGCACAGTGCCTGTGGCCACACCCTCAGTTACTCAGTTATTCAGTTCTGATTCAGAGGCTCAATCCTTAGTAACTTATCTCCTGAACATGAGAGTATTCGGATCTTAGCTTTGACTACCATTTATGAGAAGCAACTACAAGTTATTATGCGGGTGTTGAAACCCTTACTATCCAAGTGTGTTTCAGCCTGAGTTGACATGTCAGCATTTTATGTGCAGGAGGAAGAGGCCTCTAAATCTTGCATCAAATTCAGCTTGGGTATTTGTTTGTTTGTTTCCTGTTGAAACTTGTGACTAGTGACTGGGTCATTTAATTCTCTGGTCAAACTGTAAAGTCTAATCCTGTGAAAACTACAAAGTCCTATGAGGAATCTCAAGAGAAGATCATGACCTCAGATCAAGGACAGTGGATTTCTGGAGAGGCCACACTACAGGGAGGACCACTCCATACCTGCCAGGCCATATTTTACACAAGCCCCCATGAAAATATTTCAACAACTTAATGGCAGATTCCTGGTAAATTTAGGGACATTTGCCTTTGTCTTATCTCACATATATTAATGTAATAAATTCCAGAAAACACATATAACAAGAGGTACCTGAGAGTCAGGCAGAAACTTTGAGAATTTGTAAGACCAGCACAAGATACACACCTGCAAAACAGCTAACACTCACTGAGCAGCCTGGCCTAAACTCAGGGTTCCAAAGCTTCCTTCCCTGGAGAGCCTTGTGTGTGTATGTGTACCCATGGTTTGGAGCAGGGGATGAGGGACTGCAGGACACTCAGATCAAGCATAATACAAAGAGACTTACTTCCTTCGGGCTTCTAAGTTTTCCTGCAAGGCCACGCAGGGCATACCAGCATTAAAATCCACATTGTCATTGAGTAAAATAACATGGAACAATTCAATCTGCTGCCCACGAGTCAAGGCCTCATTGCATAGACCATCAGGGCTGAGCAAAGGCTGATGAAGGATGGTGGAAATGGATGTTGCCATGGGATCCCGGCTGCATTCACCAGGTATGACTGTGTCTCTTTGAACCAGTTTGGTGGCAGATATGTTCCACCCACCTCTCATGGGACGCAGCTGAGAAGTGAGTGCTCCTACAGGCTTCACTGCTCAGAAAATCTCCAATGCTGTGTGTTTCCCAACAACCCTAGAAAAGAGCTGGCTTATCACATTAGAGAGCGGATGGTAACACTACTGTGAAAGAGATGAATTTCAGTGTTCAAGAAATTCAAGAGAAAGCAAGCATATTTGGGACAGAACCATTCTCTGGATACAAAAAAATCAGGGTTCTTATTACCAAATGAGATCCATAACCAAATAATAGGGCAGTCATTGATAAATCATCCAATTAGGTAAGGCATCTGCTTCCTAGTCTCCTATAAGATGAAACTGACTGCAATACACAACACTGGTTTATCTCCTCTGAGGAAAAAGAAACCACAATCATTTGTAATTGTAATATGCCATTGATTAAAAGTTAAATCCTGATTGCAGAGATGTGAACTATGAAAGAAAAATGTATATTTTGGAGTTAGTGATAATTGGCGAAGTTAAGCAGTAGGGGCTTACAAAACAGATATGTCTTAAAGTGATTATCTCTGGCTCCTCGCCCCATCCCCCTTTTTTTCATGACATACCTATTTTGGTTATTAGCTTCCAAAATTTTAAAAATTTGCTATTATCCCATGTGATTTATACACCTGTGTATGTATGCATGTATGTGCATGCACCATGGTATACACACGTGTCAGCCAGATTCCAGCATGACTTCAATACTAAGACCTGGACCACAAACAGGAAGGTGCTAACCTCCATAAATTTCTCACATGAGAAAACTAAATGCTCCTGCAAACAGAATTTTCTGGTTTAATGAAAAATCCCAGAACCTCAGATCCACCCATTTCCTATTTCCTGCCGTGCCTCACCTTCTCTGGCCCTGGTCTCAGATCACCTTCGTAAGGGACATTCAGGAGCCTCACTTCATCTCACAGCCATTGTTCGGCGCTCTGCACTTTTGCTGGGTTCTTTTCTTTTCCCTTCTCTCCCAACTCCATCCACCCCATCCCTTCTGACTTCCAGAGCATCTGCTACGCATCCCAGGACAGTTGCCCACACAGCAACTCGTGGGAGAGGACAGAATCAGCAAGCAATCAAACAAAATCTAATTCTTCCTGGTGTCCCTACACTGACCTTGATTTCAAGACCTTGCTCCAGTTCTCCCATTCTCCTGATCTTCCTCTGCTGGTTACATCACATAGACAACTTTCCTTAGTCTTCCTGTTGCAGACTGCACAAGGTTCTTAAAGTAAATGCGTGTGCATGCGCGTGTGTGCGCATGTGCATGTGTGTGCATGTGTTTTCTTTCGCTGTAACACCATGTACTTTGAGTTGATGCACCGTGGCACATGGCAAGTTTGAGGAAACTCCTTACCTGACTTTTAGGTAAGGCCTCTTTTGGTAATACTGAACTAGAAAAGCCCCAGAGGCACCAAATAGGACATTTATTCTTACTTTAATGGGCTTTCCACTCCAATCAATGCCAGGAATGTAGTATCACTGGTAATAAACAAAAACTAAGGACTTAAAAGGCTTTCAGGGCTCTGCATTCCATCCTTGAGCAGCCATACCAGAAGAGTGTTCCTCTCTGAATACAAATCGAATGGCATTGTCGATGTGAAATTAGATCTCTACATCGAAAGTTCTCGGGACATGAATTCTCAAGCAGATCAGTGCTGACATGTATTATTGGGTTTTTATTCTTCACGGTACCTAAACCACTCCCAGCATGTTCACAGGGCACTTAGAGAAGTGCACCCGCCAAACTAGGCCGCCGATTGATCATTTAGTCCATATTACCGCATAACATATTACCAGAGTGGCGAAAGCACAGAGCAGAATTTGGTTCCTTATCATTATTTACATGACATATATAGCACTTTCCACTAAAGAGCTTCTGTGCAGTGAATGTTTAATGAGTCACAGTAACGTCTAGGCATCCGCAATGTGAAGAAATCTCAAAGAGAGGAAACAGAGGGCAAGAAAGGAAAAGTAGAGAAAGAAAAGATCCCAAGCAGCAAATAGAACATGTAAAAGCAAAATGAGGGTTCAAAGAAGTAGGCGTAATCTGGATGATTGAGCCAAACAAACTGCCTATCCAAACACCTAACAAGCTCCACCTGCCCTGTGTCCTGTATCTCAGAGAACAGTTTGTTTACCTGGATGAAAGGTGACAGTCAGCTCTCACTTCTGTCATTCAACCAACCGTGTGTTGAAAATACTTAGAGCAGTTGCATTTGTTCTGATCGTGTACAATGTTGTCTTGTCATTCTACCCTAAAGAGTGTAGTATATAGAGCTTTCATTGTCTCAGACACTGCAGAGACCTGGAGATGATTTACTTCCAGTAGATGTAGGAGGCCAGGAAGGATTAGAAGCATAAAGGGTGATGTGCATATGTCTCTCATATGCACGTTTCATACAGAAATGTAAAGGAGATTTGAGCATCCACGGAGCTTGATATCTATAGAGAGTTATGGAAATATCCATCTAAGGTATCCACAGGAGAAGATCATTTGGTATAGGAAATAAGTGTTTTACGTGGTCTCAGGTATGTTAAAAGGTGAAAGGAAGCCAAGTGGTGGTGGCACAAGACTTTAACCCCAGCACTTGTGAGGCAGAGGCAAGTGGATCTCTGTGAGTTCGGGGCCATCCTCATCTATAAAGTAAGTTCTAAGACAGCCAGTGCTACACAGAGAAACCCTGTTTTAAACTCACACACACATACACACACACACACACACACACACACACACACACCAAAAAATAAAAAAGTGAAGGGAAAGTGAGTATATGGAAATATCTGTGTGAGTCCAAAAGTGTATCAATCATCTAGACAAATGTATTGTAACCATCCAGAAGAGAGGGCAGGAGCCCTAAGTTCTATCATTGCTAGTTCTAAGAAGTTATAAGAGCGATGCCCACATCCTTAGCCTCCTAGGTATTTTCCTTCTACATACAGCATGTCAGTAATCTGTGCTCTGGACTGTTATGTTATTTGGGGCAATTAAACTAGGTCGTTCCATAGACAAATGTTGGAAGCTGTGAACCCCCCCCCATCCTGAATTTCTGGTAAACAACTTGTAATGCTTGCAGCTGCTCTGAGCAAGAGACCCTCAGGAGTTCCTGATGGCAGGGGAGTGGGTTTGGCTGGGGCATGGCTATCAGTTAAGGATCCCTATATAAGTGGCTCTGGTACACAATAAAG
>LOJH01011056.1:310-20688 GCA_001685095.1 Ellobius talpinus
AAAAAAAAGTTCTCTTCTCAACCTCCAAGAATAAACACAAAGCTTAGGGAGAGAAAACATAGTCAACCCTGCACAATATACTATGAGACCCTCACAGATGCCGCCCTACACAGGAATGAAATGAAGACATGGATGCTCTCACATACTTCCTGAAGAGTGCATCATGGGAATTATTCCAAGGCTACCAAGTCTTAATGCGTCAAACATGCCCACAAGCATTGGCAACTCAGCATAGTAAACTTCATACTGTAGCTAGAATACCTGGACAAAATAGTTCTAGGCTTTTTTTCCCAAATCAAATTCAGCATCAGATTTTTCTCTTTCAGTCAAACATTTGCTAACAAAGCTGCAAACCATGGCAGAATGCAGTTTTCAGAAGTGTGAATATGGATGTGTTCATTTTTATTTTTCAATGATCTAACTCGTAGGTCTAACACTTAGGGTCAGTCTACATAAATACATTACCTCTTATTCTCTAGAGGCACCAGAAATAAGGCATCTGAAATCTTGGCCGAGAGTCAGGATTTTTGCAGAAAGTAAAAACGCATAAATTCTTTTCTAAGTTAAGAGTAATGCATCAGGAGGTACAGACATCTGAAGATGTACCCCTTCTGAATGTGCGTTGCTGCCATTGTTTGTGCCCTAGAGGGAATTTACCCTTTGAGCCCAGGTACCTCCTTAAATCCACCCTAACACAGCACTCTTCAAGCTACCAGCAATTCTTTTATTTGAACCAGCATCCTTATTCTATCTGTATGCTTCATGTTTCTTCATTCCAAGACATGTAGGAGACAAAGGAAAATTTAAGATTCATGAAAACACTGTGTCCTTTCCCTTACGCCCTAGTCCTCTCACTCAAGTATTAAATTTGATTCACAAACCGATTTATTGTGTTCTTAAAAGGAAACTGGAGTTAAGTCATTAGTTTAAAAAAAACAATCAAGTTTGGCATGATTGTGCTTCCGATCATGTGCTAAGGATGCTGGGCTACAGAAGGAGATCCTGTGTCAAAAAGGCAAATAAACCAGGAAGGGAAGAAGGCAAGAGAAAGCGAAGTTCTTTCAAATATGAGGCAGGAGGAAGGGAGAAAATTCTTCTTGCGTGTAAAGATTTCTGGGCCATACCTGTCTCTGTGCACTCGACAGAAGAACGGTGCCACTGTCCCTCCACATTGACCAAACACTGCAGTGTTTCCATCAGCTTCTGCAAAACATAGTAGAGGTAGCAGAGACCTAATCAGTGATGATTTCTTCTTTTGCCTTAGTGAAGAGAGCAAAAATAATCTTTCTGTGCCCATATTCATGCTTTCCATACTTGAGTCACCAGTGAGCCTCGTTTAGGTCTCACAGTGACAATTTCCACATCATACACTTATGTGAAATGGTTTTTAGGTGATTGTTTAGGCCCTTGGGCAAGGCATGTGCTCATGTGTTATACCCTAGCCATGACGTTGCTTCTAGAGGCACAATCATTAATGCATGCATGAGAATATAGATGAAAAGAGGAGTAGGGTGTAACTGGGTGTTATAATTAGACAGCCAAGACATCATATTGCACTTCTCCTTAAATGGTCTTAAAAGCTACTTGACAAGTCCCCTTCATTAAACTTACAGTTACCCTAATTTGGTGACACTTTTGAGAAATCAATCAATTTTCTTTATGTAACCCTGGCAACCTAGAACGGATTCATTTTTTATGAGTATCGAGCTGTGTTTCAGATGCACTGAGGACAGCTTTCCTTGCAGCAATGACACAGTGCCATTCTGTGTGCCAATCCGTTGCCCCTCCTCCAAAGAGACACACATTCTCCTTGTTCTCTGACGAGGTCAGTTGTTAGCAGGTCCACATCGTAGACACCAGGGAACCAGGGTAGAATAAAATGTCTTCCCCAGCTTTTGTAGCAAGTCACTCATAGGGTAAGAAATGAATTGCAATGTTTTGCTTACAGTATTGCTATACTGATGTTGCATTCTTTTCCAGCTCCTATGAATTAAATAAGGAAAAACAACAACAGACCATTGGCCACCTTTGGCTATACAGCTACTGCTGGGGGAAGAGCAGAAACTTATAACTATGTCTATTCCTGCTTACTGTTTTGTCGGTTGCCACAAAGAAGTAAACACATTCTGTTTTCTCTTTTTATCTGATTGGGGATACTTAAAAACCAAAAGATATGGATATTTTGAAATTGGAGTAGACAATCTTTTTCGAAGCGTTGAATGGGAGCCCCTTAAACATAAATTAACACCTTGCTTTTCTTTCTCTTGGTTTTCACTGGTGTCTGAATCAATACACTGCTGTTTCCCTGGATACGCAAAATCAAACAGACCTTTTGATCCCATCCCATCATGTCTGAACTGCAAACTATTTTGAGCATCGTTCTTGTTCATTTCCTTCCACCCATGTCTACTTAGGGCAGCAGCAGCCGTCTACAGCAATGCATCCTCTTGGATAATGCATTGTAATCTCAATCTCTCTCTCTCTCTCTCTCTCTCTCTCTCTCTCCTCACTCTCTCTTTCTTTCTAATTCTGTTTCACATAGTCATTTCTCATGTTCTGTTGGAAACCCAAAAAAAATTCATTCCACACTATCATCCCTTTGTCCTAACCAGAACAACTCGATCGTGTCGAAGAAGGCATGAACCATATCAACCAAGACATGAAGGAGGCCGAGAAAAATTTAAAAGATTTAGGGAAATGCTGTGGCCTTTTCATATGTCCTTGTAACAAGTAGGTACTGGGTACCAGCTCTAATCTGTGGCGTCCAGTTTTCTTTCTTTCTTTTCTTTTTTTGGTTTTTCTTTTTTAATGTCAAAGTGAATGTCTGAAGTTTTGTCTTTTTTTCTTTGTCCTTTTCCATCTGCTTCATTCTGTGGGGATAAAATACTTGTGTTTAATCAGAACAACTGGAACGCATTGAGGAAGGGATGGACCAAATCAATAAGGACATGAAAGAAGCAGAAAAGAATTTGACGGACCTAGGAAAATTCTGCGGGCTTTGTGTGTGTCCCTGTAACAAGTAGGTGCTGCCTGCCTGCCTGAAGCTTTGGTTTTCCCAAGGCTCATCTCCAAGCCTTGACTAGCTCATTCCTGCAGGCTCATAGGCAGGATGAGCATGTGGCATGCAGAACAGATCAATACCGTCTCCAATGCATTCATCTCATAGCATAGATGATACTAGTGGGAGTTACTGTTGATGCATTAAAAATCAGGCATACTACAGTGGAAGCCTCACTATCAGCAATTTTTATTGATGAACATTTCAACATTTTCCAGAAAGTGTACTTTGAGACAGAGGCACTCAGGGCACATTGTTTTCCTCAGTCCCAAGAATGAAAACTATAGATTTAGAAAAGACTTGGGATAAGTGAGGAGAGTTAGAAATGCAGGTATCAAGGTTTGATTTTTTTTTCTTTCTCAGACATAAAAGATACAGGCTAATTTGGCCCAAGTAAGCCTCTGCAAGTCAAAGTGTGTGGCAGATTCCCTCTTGACTGCCCACACAGCTCCTGCATTTGGTCACGAGGTGCTATAGCCTCATCCGGTGCAAAGGCATCCTCCTCAGTGAGATGCAGTAGTGTCAGCCCCAAATTGGACCCAACTCCTCCAACTCTCCCTCTTGGAAGATCTGCCTGTACACTGGCTGAAATGTTGAAATGTGTAGATTTTGCATGCACGACATCACAAAACATTTAACTGTTCTCAAGGTTCCGCAACGCTTTTTTGGAATGTAGCAGAAATGTGACATGTGGTTATAAAGGTTTGCAACAGAAAGAACCCAAAACTCGAGGGTTCTAGAAGATAGTTTCATTTGGCTAGCAGTGGGGGGAAAATGCATGAGTGGATTGCCCAACATGCATTTGGAAAATTAAAACTCGTTACCTGATCTCCCTCTCCCCTCCCCCTTTCCCTCTTAAAAGAAGCCTTTTACCCAAAAGCTCTCCTGATCCTTGCTTTTAGAAATAGAAAATGATGTCATTTTGAGCAGATTATATGACCATTCACATCCTTTAAACTTTGAGGCTGATTTGAAATATCCCACTTCCTGCTTAGGAGGGGAGGGGCTCATTTTACCAATAAATAAAAAATGAATAAATAAAAGAATTCTCTACAGTAAAGCCTGGCTAACTGGAATCCAGCTCACTGGAACCCTCAGCTGCCCAACACTTTTGCCCCCCCTTTCTGATTTTAGCCAAAGAAAAGTGGTACAGGAGTAGTGGGAGGGGGCAGTCAGCCCAGATTCAAAATGTTTTGTTTTCCAGGGCATCTAGCTCATTTGCAGTGTCTCACATAGTCTCTATGCTACAATCCCTACCGATGAGGAAATTCATAAATGACAAATTAGAGCTGATTTTAAAAGGTCATCAGACACACCAATATAAGCCGTAACTGTGGGAAGATTAGATTGTGCCCATACCCAAAGACTCCTAAAGAGAAAATTAGCTCAAGAATTTGAGAAAGATCTTTACCAATTACCCTTAAAACAAAATTTTTCCCCCAAAGTCTACTGTTCACTAGTAAAACCATAGAATTCTCCAAAATGACTCATGGGCAAGCATTCCAGTTAGTCAAGATTTGACTGTAAACACTTTTCAGAGCCAACTTACCCCACATTTGGAGTGAATTTCAACAGACATCCCCCACCCCCTTTATTATTGTGTGTGAAGAAAGGGGGGAGGTAGGGCTCCTTGAGGGGGCTCCTCGGCTGAAGAAACATGACCCCATACTAAATCCATATATAAGTAGTCCCTAATACCTTAATTCTAAAGAGACCCTAATTGAGCTTCAAAGCTTGAGTGAAGTGTTCCCTAATGTGTGTAAATAATGCTTTAAAAAACCATGTGTCACAACGCAGTGGCTGGTGGTGCCCTGGACTCTCTGGGGGCTTTGCCCTGTCTCGGCATGTTTCGAAGGATTATGGTAGATGTACGGCCGTAATGTGAGTCTGTGCAGCGTTGTTGGTGCAGTGGTTTGCCTTCTCTTTGGAAACGCATATTTCCCTTTCCTTTGACCTTGCCAAAGATGGTATAGCAGACATTTTACATAGCAGAAAACATCACAAAGTCCAAACAGCTTCTTGCAATCCAAAAGGGAGCCAATGGGGAGGTGGGCTAGAGAGACAAACTCTTGTAACTATATTGAAACTTCGTTTGGTCACCTTGTACCATTCATGGAGTGGGCCCATGGCCCTTCGGTGCAGTTAAGTTGTAACAGGAAATTGTGGGAGCTGCTGAAATCACATTGGTGCATTTCTGAGTCTGTCACAATGGTTTCCTGGTCCTCAATCTGCAAAAATTAAAGCCAGTTGAAGAAATGGCTTTGGCCCTCTAGTGAGAAAAAGAAGGGGAAAAAGGAATTAAATCTTGGTGCCTTAGAATAAAAACTGTGAAATGGGACCAAAGGATGTATGTTGTTCTTGGACTCAATAGCATGTGGTTTCTACTATGCAAAGAACCTAGAAACATCTTTGATTGCCTTAAATTACAACACCCACCAAAATATGCTCTGTATGTTTCTATTGGGCACAATAGGTATGCCTGGATTTTAAGTTTTGTTCCAAGGCAGGTCAGAGAAATGTAGCCCATGGAGACCACACTAGTTCCAAACCACTGTCCCCTGCCATAACCCAGGATAGTTTAAAGTAGGAAACTGTATGTACACTACCCTGCCCTTTGGCCCAACCAAGAAGCTAACGAACTGCGTTTCAAATCATCATGAAGGCTATTACTGCCCTGCTAGTGCCTATTTCGAGAATGGTCAACTTCTGGAGTAGTTTGGCTTAAATGAGAATGCTTCACTTTCTACTCATGCCTGTAGCTGGTGCATGAAGAAGACACAGGGTGGGCTGGGGGTTCCTTTTTGGTGCTAGATGGCTTGTTCTCTCTTCTATTTTCCTGCATTCATTTCACTATGCTTCTTTTACTTTTTGTCTCTGTGGACAAAGGTTTGTACATCAACCCTGGATGTATGGTGACTGTTTGGAAGTACCGATATATTATCAAATTCAAAGCACTATAGAGGCAGCCCAAAGACCATCACCCTTGGCCAACCACCAATCCTTTGTGTCTTTCATGAAGCGTTGGAAATGTAGTTCACACATTTGTTGGGGGAAAATATATCAAGCAGAGATCGTTGCATGATAATGTGTTAAAAACTTGGTCAAGTATGTTTTTCTTCATGATTCTGTGTTACTGTGGTGTAATGTACACCCTCTACTTGGCAGTCTTGTTTCGTGTCTGTCTGCCAGTATGTTTTTCTGTGTTTTGTGTCTCAAATTATAACCATGTCACTGAAATAGAACTGAATGTTCTCCAGCTATCTTAAGCCTTATCCAATTAAACTATGCAACAAACCAAAGATAAGTCTTGACCACTAAAATTGGCTCAATTGAAAATAAAATACTGAATAGCTGAGGCGTGGTGGTGGCCAAGTGTTTGGGTCCAGTTTATGATATATCGGTATTCTCTAATGCCTCAATTTAAAACTCATTTGCTTGGTTCGGTTCTTTGCTTAAAGAATTGATAATTCCTGTGAGCTTGCTGCTCCACCCTGTGCTTTGTTACTCACCCAATTTTTTGCATAGGCTTAAATCCAGTGATGCTTATAAAAAAGCCTGGGGCAATAATCAGGATGGAGTAGTGGCCAGCCAGCCTGCCCGTGTGGTGGATGAACGGGAGCAGATGGCCATCAGTGGTGGCTTCATCCGCAGGTGAGTTTCCTTCATTTCTCTCTTGATGGATAACCAGCACTGAACTATTTTACCTTCTTCCACAAAGAATGTTTGGGCTCCTTCGTGGGGCTAGGACTAGATTCATGATATCCTCAATGATTTCTCTGGTTTTGGGCTGGGCTATCACTTGAGGTGCATCTACCCACCTCCATGAGATCTTCCAACAAAGAGCTTGGATTTCTTCATAGTGATGATAGTGTGTCAAGAGGACAAGACCCAAGGCACAATGTCCTTCCAAATTGTGGTTTGGGTGCTATTTGCCAGAGTGTCTCTAGCCAAAGCAAATCCCATGACCACATCTAGAATCAGAGTGGTTGTAGAAAGGCATTGGATGACATGGGTTTATTTTAGGCAAGCTGATTAAAGAGACTGTTACAGAGGCATGTTAAACAGTGTGTGTGTGATGCAGCATTTATAGCCTAGTAGTAGCAGGAAACTGTTACCATTCTGTCATCAGGAGATAGGACCAGAACCAAACAATTGTGACTACAAAAGTGTACTATGGTAGAGAAATCTGGTCATAGCCAGAGATGGCTAGAATGAAAAGGGAAGGAAATGCCCCCAAGCCCTGCTTCTCTTGTCCTCCAGTCTCCCTCAGTCCAAAGCCCATTGGAAGTCGGAGCAAACAAAAATGTCAGCTTCACAGGGCACAGAACATAGAAAGTCAAAGAACTGATCTGAGTGGGAAAAAGAGAGAGAGAGAGAAAATTAGATGTACATTAGCCACTTCTTTTGAGATCTAGAAGCAAACACCAATTTGAGTATCTTTTTAGTATCTATTTAAACTTAAATACCGATTTTTAAAATCTCAAGTTACATAAATCAGCCAATACCGCAGCTCTGAGGAAACAACCAAGCAAAAAAACAGCCAAATATTTTTAATGAAAAGGGAAAGATTATAGCACTTATATTTTTGGACCTTCGACCCCAGTTCATTCCACATTATCATCCCTTTATCTTAACCAAAACAACTTAATTTTGTCAAAGAAAGCATAAACTATAACAATTAAGACATATTTAGATGACCACATACATAGACCAGCGATTTTCAATTTATGGGTGGCAACTCCTTAGACAAACTTCTGTCTCCAAAAATACTTACATTATGGTTCATAACAGTAGCAAAATTACAGTTATGAAGTAGCAACAAAAAAGTTCTTTGGGGGGTTGCTACAACATGAGGAACTGAATTAAAGGGTCACAGCATAAGGAAGACTGAGAATTACTGGTGTAGACTATCATACCAGGACTCAACATAGGTAAGAGTATATATATGTCCTCATGACTGTCTACCCCTAAGTCATTGTAGTTGTTGACCAACCAATACTGCTGTGATTCAAATGTGATTCATAAGGTGTAGGGCCTCAATTTGCACCTGTAGCCCTATAGATTCCAATTCCAGTTCTGCCTCTAAATGATTTTGAAGTCAGTGGCTAGGCTATATTAGTATCAACTAGGGGAATGCAGAAGAAAGAAAGGAGAAAGGGAAGGAGGAGTGATGGAGTGACTAGTGCCTGTACCAAGTACACAGCAACTGAATCCACACAGCTTAACACTGACACAAGCAAGCGCCTATGATCCATAAAGCTCGGGGGATTTTGCTGTGTATTGGGACTGGCACACACAGGAATTTGTTCATTGTTGATGACCATTCAAATGAAATGTAAATGGTAGGAGGTGCTCTCTTAATTTTTTAAAATGTTCTCTGGCTCGTGCTAATATATATTTTAGTGAAGCCAGGTGTAATCCCAGCATTCAAGAAGTCCGGAGGCTCAAATCCAGTTTGGGCTATATATGGAAACAAGGCTTCAAGCAAAACAAAATGAACAAAAGAAGAAATAGGCCAGCACACTCTGGGAGTTGCCATGGGGAAAGGCGTTTACCCCTCCAGTTTTTAGCTCATAACTGTAACTAGTAGGAGGATTCTGTAATTAGTGCCTTCTATTTGCAGTGAGATGCCTGCTGTTGGCAATAGAGTACCTTCTTAACCTTCAAGTTGGCCTGTGGAAAGATGGTAAAATGCTTTGTGAACCAGCTCCTGCCCTTCCATTCCTACCCACTCAACGGAAGCCAGCAGATACACATTTCTCTGCTCTGAAAGCACCTGTTCAAATGTCCCTATCCAACCTATGACCTCACATTCGCGCGTATTTAGAATCATCTGAAAAGCGGTGCTCTTTGAATCTCTCGGGAGTTCCCAGGATCAGGAGCAGACAGGTTAACAATGATGTTTATACTGATGCACGTCCCAAGGCAGAAAAGTCATCAAGCACTGTGGTTCTATATGTCACTTTCTTTTTTCCATTTACAAGTTGAATCTTGGAGATTTGTGTTTCAAAAACAACAAAACATAGTCTCTACATAATTCTGCCTCTATCCTCTGACCTGGTGTACTCAGAATAAATGATTTTATCTTCACAAAAATACAATTAAGGTATGGGGTGGCTCGGAAATGGCTCAGTGGATAAAACCCTTGTCACTCAAGTGAGTTCAGATGCCCCGAAGCCATGTGAGAACCAGATGTTAGTGCACATCTATCATTCTAGTGTACCTGTAGTGACATGGGAAGTGGGCTAGAGAAATCCCGAAAGCTCATACATGACATACATGGTGATGAGCAAGGGTGATGAGCAAGATGCTCTAGTAGGCATGATAGAAAGAGGCTGCCCTCTGACTTTTACATGGGTACCATGGCACATACTGGAACTCACACATGAACACACACATACCTCTCTCTCTCATACACACACATACGCACAACATAAACACACATTAAAAATAAGTAAAATAGGCTAAGTGATGGTGGCTCATGCTTTTAATCCCAGCACTCAGAAGAAAGAGCCAGGCAGGTCTCTGAGTTTGAGACCAGCCTGGCCTACAGAGAAACTTCTAGGAATGACAGCCAGGGATAAACAGAGAAACCCTGTCTGGAAAAACAAAAGTAAATAAATAAATAAATAAATATGAAAGGCTAGATAAATATGAAACACTAAACATGGAAGAATGAGGAAATTATGTAGTTTTAGAAATCATAAAACTAAATAGATATATTTAATTTAATTTAATGCCTTCTTTAAAACTATGAAGTCAAAGCAGGTGTAGAGGTGCATACCTGAAGATTAATTCTGGGCAGGATGAGGAGGGTGAATCAAGATCTCCACCTGCCTTGGCTTCATAGCCAAATGTTATCAGAGAAAGATAGAGAGAAAATTCAAGGCTCCCAAATACATTTTGCATATTTATGCAAAATATGCTCAAAACACAGATTTTAAAATTACATTTGATGTTAAGGCATGTTGGTATATTGAATAAGAATAAGATAGCTCCTTAGGTAACTGTAGACTTTCCACAGGCTCTATTCCTTAATACCAACTTTCTTCTCACTTTCTGTCTTTCAAACTTGCTCTTTGGCTTCCAGGGTAACAAACGATGCCCGGGAAAATGAAATGGATGAGAACCTGGAGCAGGTGAGCGGCATCATTGGCAACCTCCGTCATATGGCCCTAGACATGGGCAATGAGATCGATACCCAGAATCGCCAGATCGACAGGATCATGGAGAAGGTGAGCCCACAGCTATCAGGTGGTAACTACCAGTTACCACTAGGATGGGGACCTCCAGGTGCTTTAAGCTCCAGGGGACCATAAAAATAAGACATTCTCTTTCCTTGCATTTTCTTCATCCCCAATACTAGCATGTTAAATATCAATTATAACCTTTAAAATTGTCCAAATACCAACAGAGAGAGATGGGTACATTAAATGTTTAATAATGATTTTGTGGGTGTAATTTCTATATAGCTACTCTTATGTTTGTGTTTATTCTTTGTGAGACCCTGAAGTTCTTAATATGAGATCTTGAACCTCTTTATATTATCTTTTTCATTGCCAGGAGCAAAGTGGTTTAATTTTTAGATCTTTTATTCACAAAGCTAAGTAGTGGTTTCTTGGTCTCCAAGCATCCTTCCATACCTTGGAGGGATGGATAGACAATATCGTTTCATATATGCCCCAGATAAGCAATATCTGACCACCAAACACGACCTGATCAGTAATGAGCCTCACAAATGTCATAGCTGGCTGGCAAAATATTTGTGCTTTGCTTTTGTCTGCAAGTTACAACGTGCTTGCCATGGCTAAGCAGCTTTGTCTATGATAAAGCTTTTAATGCAGTGAGAGCCAATGGATTTTAGAATCGTATTGAAAAGTTCAAATAATGCTGGAGCCCATACAGCCTGACCGAAGCCATTATCGCCCCAAAGGAAAAAGGAACAAAGAAATAATTGCTGAGCTGTTTTCCAGAAGGAAAACAATCTGAGAAATCAGGAAGTGCTTGTTTTCTGTCCATGGACCAAAATGACTCAGAAGCAAGCAACAAAGAAAGCAGGGCTCCAGAGAAGAGAGAGTTTTATCCAGATAATGGGGTCAACCTTTGAGTTACTGGAACTTGAAAGAGAGAAATATTTATTGCTCCTGGAAAGGCAGCAGAGTCCATCTTCTGCTACCTCTGCATGTGTGGTTCTCTAGTATGGCGAGGACTTTCTGCTTTAAGCCTTGCACCGCAAATGAAAAATAGCTTCTCTGGTTTGCATCAACCCTAGACCGCTGAGTCACTGAGGTAAAAATAGCTTCTCTGGTTTGCATCAACCCTAGACCGCTGAGTCACTGAGGTAAAGAGAAGGAGCATAATTGCCTTTTAGTAATTAATTTGATCAATATTTGAAATAGAAATTCTTCCTTTTTTCCCCCAAAATTACAGTCTGGACATGATTAAAACAGAGCCCATTTGAGCCCAGCCCATTATGTTACTGTGCTGCACCATCATTAACACAATTTCCCCTTCTCAAGGAAGCTCGGGTCTCTGCTAACTATATTCAAAAGGTTCTGCATGTATAGGATTGAGTTAAAACCACACAGTAGGCAAAGCAAAGAGAATTTTCCTCTTTCCTGACCCCATCAATGATCTTCACCCCACTTCCAGCATCACTATCTTTTCCTGTCAGCATTTGGGCCGAGAGTGATGTCTGGGGAGTTCCAAACAATAAGAGTTTTCAGATATTCTTAGGGATCTTTAAGAAATTGCTTCGTGTTCTTGCTGATGGGTGCTTATATATACAGTCTTCCAAAGTTACAAACACCCAGTTGTTCCAGAAAACTGGAAATTAGAAGTAAGTTTCTATCCCATGCTTTCTGCAACCTGGTGCTAAGGGAATAATGGAGATGTTCAAACTTCAAGGTAAAGCCCGTGGAAGTAGATCTGTGAGATACAGGCTGGGCAGCCCTCGACATCTTCTGTCAGTGGGAAACACATCACCAGAGAACTAAGGCGATTACTTCTAAAAGAGATTTGCTGTTCACCAGCTCTGTAACCTGAAAGACTAGAAGACAGTTTCACCCTGGAATGTGAATTATCTGGTGTAAATAGTAAGCACACAGTTCTAGACGTCTGATCTGGGCCAATACACCACCCGCCATGAAGTTGAGGACACAGATAGATGGACTCAGTAGCTCCTTCTAACAATGTCTTGGTTCCCTGGTGGATACTGTGGCCTTTTACAAAGAAAAACCAGGTAGCACATATTGAAAACACTTAGGATCCTCTAAAATCAAACCTGAAAACTGGGGTGGGGTAGCCTCCATTAAACAAAAAAATATTCTCAAGCACATAAGTAAGGTGGATGTAGAAGCATTTTCCAAGGGATGTACCTGAACAGAGATTCCATTGTTTTTGTTGTTATTGTTGTTGGGGTTTTTGCTGTTAGTTTGTTTTGATTTTTGTTTTCTAAAAGGTGCTATTTCTTTTATGTAACATAAGAAAGATTGTGGTACTTTTGTGTCACATAGGTCTGAAATTTGAATGTACTTCAGGGAGAACTTAAAAGCAAGTCACAGGCACCCACTTAAGGTGTTCCAGGTCCACCCTCTCCTTGGAGACCATCCCTAGAATAGCCTCTGCTCTACCTAAATATCCTCAAAGCTGCCTTGGGAAGGCCAGGCAGTGTATTCATAAACAAAACAGTCTCTATTTGCCTTCATAAAGGACATTTCTTTTAAAATGGATTATTTTCTCACTTTAGCTTTTCTGTCTTCAGTCTAGAAACAGCACAACTCAATCTAATGGAACATTTCAAATTGATCTAAGCTAGTAATTTTCCTTTGCACCAACATATGATTATTCCTGATACAGTTTGTAGGTACAGAAGAAGGATTTGGGAACTAAATAAAATTGGAGAGATTATCCATTTTCCAAATGAGGCTCCTGGGAATCTGATATAGGTGTCTGTAGTTCAGAATAATCAGGACAAGTCAGTGTTCTCTCTTATGATGTAAATACTCATCTTGAAGCCAACTCCTGATTAACCAAACAGATGGCAGAGAACCATAGCCAAATAATTCAGTTGTGAATAATCTAGAAATATGTTCAACTTTCCAAATCTCTGTTTGAATATGGATGACTCCAGTATCCTAGGAATTTACAAATTTAAATATAAAAGACCCTATCTAGTTGAAACTGGAAAGTGGAGAAGTAGGTGCAGAGCCTGTGGTCAGTTGAGTGATAAGGCTCATCAGAAAACTAACTCCGGTGTCCCTTGACCACCTGGTAGCTTTCTCCTCTGCGAGACTATCTATGGAGTTACAAACAACATGACCACCTGTGACAGGAAAGAGCAACAGCCTCTACTCGCTGACTTACCTTTCTCTATGGTTATGGGAACAGTTAATTTCCTAGGGTTTAATGGTCTAACCTTATAGCGTTCCTGGGTTTCATGCTGTATATACACTAAGGTGTAACCCAAAAAGTGAATAGGTTAATCCCCAGGCTGAGGGAAGCGCGGTACAAAATTGTGGCAATTATGCTTTTGTTAAAGATAAACTGGTAAAAAAAATAAAAAATAAAAAAATAAAAAAAATAAAAAGAATTGTTAACTGGAAAAAAAAGATAAACTGGTTACCAAACTCATGGAAGTGAGCCTTCAAAAGGGGCTCTTGATCACTGCTGTCTTCAATGACAACACCCTCTTATGTGGGGCTGCCCCAACAAGAACACCAAAGGAATGTTGAATCGATTCACTTAAATTGTATTTTTTAAAAAAAGGAAAATGGGTTTAAAGGCCAGTAAATAACCTGAACATGCCAAACTTCAACTCAATAATAATAACTGTAAGATATGACACAATAAGTACTTAATCTTAGAACTAACATTTTGAAGGTTCATTATATATGTATGCTCAATTAATACATCACAGGAAACCTCTGTAGTGGATTAAGTAAGAGTATGGTTTCTGAATCCAGGTTGCTTGTATTTTGATTTCCACAGAAGTCATGGAGTGTTGAGTACCTTTCCCGCGTAGAAAGATAAACAATATAACCCCGTCCTCAAAAAGCAGATGCTATTCAGTGAGGGAAGTGGACAGAAATTCAAGTCAAGTTTCCACCTGATCTTGTCCACTTAAGGCCATAGCAATGATCTCAGCAGGGTGGGGGGAATGGGGGAGGGGAGGTAAGAAAAAGTGATGGTTCTGAATGGGGAAGTTTCAAGGTTGTTTCACAAAACAAGAATTTGAGTGGACTCAGGCAGTGAATGGGACTTTAAGGAGTAATCTAAAACTTCTCTCCTCTTTTCTAGGCTGATTCCAACAAAACC
Source organism: Ellobius talpinus (assembly GCA_001685095.1). Classification (NCBI taxonomy): domain Eukaryota; kingdom Metazoa; phylum Chordata; class Mammalia; order Rodentia; family Cricetidae; genus Ellobius; species Ellobius talpinus. Next base: position 14,685 of record LOJH01011056.1, read on the forward strand.
AGAATCGATGAAGCCAACCAACGTGCAACAAAGATGCTCGGAAGTGGTTAAATTTGCCCTCCTCCTGTGCTCTCCTCCAAATGCTGTTGGACAAGAGAGCCCCTTCATGCTTTTCTCATGGTATTACCTAGTAGGTCTTGCACACACACACACACACACACACACACACACACACACACACTCACACACAGTCGCCCCATTGTAAGTGTCCTGTGTGGTCTGTCAGCTTCCCAGTGATGCTATGTGTCTTTTGTTCTATCTGGCTCTCTTTCGTTCCAAAGGTTGTACATAGTAGTCATCCGATGGCTCTGATTCCCAACCTAAGATGTCTTGGGTCTCATTTTTTTCTTTTCTCACTGGCGTTTGCTGAATGACAACAATTTAGGAATGCTCATGTGCTGTTGATTCTCTCAATACAGAGTATTGTTCTCGTAAAACTGTGACATTCCACAGAGCTCCTGCCACAGTCCTTTCTTCAGGTGTCAGGCTCTGAATCTTTCCAAATGTGCTGTCTTTGGTTCCTCATGGCTACTATCTGTCCTTATGATTTCATGATTAGACAATGTGAAATTACATAACAGGCATTGCACTAAAAGTGATGTGATTTATGCATTTATGCATGAGAGCTAAATAGATTTTTAGATTCCTACTTAAACAAAAAACTTTCCATGACAGCAGCATACTGACAAGAAAACACACACAACAGCAACAATATCAAAGCAACAACGCATGCTCAGTATCAGGACACTATCAAGATTAAGTCATACCAGCAAAACCTGCAGCTGTGTCACGTTTTTCCTGTCAACATACAGACTTACTGGTCATAATCATCCCCTCTTCCTTTTTTTTAAACAACAACAAACATGGATTTGACACACCATTTAATCATTTCTAGCAAAATATGTTTGGCTTAAACTCTGTGAAATGGGTGTAATATAGGGTTTGTTTGCTGCTTTTGAAAGCTATGTTTTGGAGACAACACTCTTGCCTTGGAAGGTGTGAAGATGTAGATCTTCGAAGTCTGCCTCTTGTTGATTACTATTTCCCTGTGGTTTGTCATCAGTACAATTCTTTGTTGCTTAATCTAGAGCTATGCACACCAAATTGCTGAGATGTTTAGTAGCTGATAAAGAAACCTTTAAAAATTATATAAATGAATGAAATATAGATAAACTGTGAGATAAATATCATTACAGCATGTATATTAAATCCCTCCTGTCTCCTCTGTTGGTTTGTGAAGTGATTGACATTTTGTAGCTAGTTTAAAATTATTAAAAATTATAGACCCCAGCTATCGGCTCCTGTCTGATATTACCCTCATCCTGGAAGACAAAGTCTACATACTCTGTTCAGTTGGTCCTAAGAAGCCGGCTGTATTATCAAGGACACTGAGTATAGAACTAAAGATGTTCCATTTCAACACAATCCCAATGACGATGACCAACTTGCCTTCATTTTTAAAACCTGTTCTAGATATATGTGAGATACTGCATCTATTTACATGTTCTTCAGATAGTCAGCACCTCGGTTATATGTCCTTTGGCCTGTTATGGCTAATCATGCTTTGGACACTTGTAGACACGTTCTTATGAGAGAAGCTGTCCTTAATTCTCTTATAACTACCCATTTGCCACTACTGTGGTTCCTGACACCACCACTTCCACTACACCACCTCACCGAACACTCCTTTTCCTTTTCCTACTGCCTGTTTCACTTTATTATCTTAACTGATATGTCTATCCTCACCAACTTCATCATCATCCTTATAATATATAATAAATTATATACATATGTATGTATATATATACACACACTATAATCACCTCCATCACATCTGACCCTGTCACCACAGTAGCCACCACCACCTGCATCACTATACCGTCTTTCCACCATCTCCTATCATTTCCTCTACCATCACTACTTCTCTCCGTAACCCATAGTAGTCATGCAAGTGTATTTATCCGGGTTGTTGTTGGTGGGTGGGTAATTTACTTTACTCGGGAGTCTCCCCAGGGGTTTGATGAGGGCAGGGAAGAAGCAGGAAGAGCAATGATAAGTCCTTGTCAGAAAGCATTTGCAGGATTTTAGCCTCTTCCAAAGGAGCAACAGCAAGAGCACATCTTTTTCTTAAAATCATGGTAGTGGAGAGGGTGCTAAAAGACAGAAGAGGTGATTATGTACTGCATATGTCAGAACTGACAGAGGGGTCAATATTCAGGCTGTGCAGAATGTGCCAAGCGCCATCTGTTCTCAGCCAAAATGAGTGGGTTTTCACAGGAGAGATGAGTGCAGGCGGTTTGCCTTCAGATGGTCTGGGTAGCATATTTGCTTTGACAATCACATTCGTCCAGGCTTGGTTTTCTCGTAGTCATCTACTTCCGGCTAATGGAGGACGGACGTCCCAGGGATGACACTTTACAGATAATGTAGCCACCCAAGAAATGTATTAGTAATATCACAGCAGAACTCAGAAAAGGCTAGCTCTCCTTCCTCCATTAAGGCACTGGCAAAAGACCCTCTTACACAAACTCAGAGGTTGCCCCTGTATCCTCTTGGCAGGAGGTGTCCTTCTTGACTAAATGGTTGTGAGTTACAATGTGGGAGTGAAGGGCTGAACCCAAATTCTCTGGAAGAGCAGCCAGTGCTCTTAACCATTGAGACATCTCTCCATCCACCTGTTCTCCCTCTTTCATATCCTATAAAATAATACATACTCTGTGATCATCAACCTTTTACCTCCCAAAGGCGCTCCAGCAGGAGCCAGTGGTTAATCACGTGGTAGCTCACCTGATGCCAATCACTTGCTTAATGACTTCCCTCACTTCTCTCCTGCCCATTTTCATTGCTGTTATCTCTATTTTATCCCTAAAATAGGTTTTAACTAGTTTCCCCCAATTTTGTGTCACCGTCTCACTAGCAAGTTGATGCTTGTGCTGACAGTAGAGAGGGGGAAGAAGTTAATGCATATTCTCTGTCCATCAGACGGGACAGGCTCTGTGCTCAGGGCTTTGTCTCTTCTGTGTTACTCATTAAACTGTCTTAAAACTGCAAACTTGGTATTTCTAGTCCCCTTTTGCTAATTAAAACACTTTTATTTGAACAAGACATCTCAGCTAGTACATGATAAGATGTGATTCAAACATATGACTCTAGAAGCATTTGGAAATACATCTTAGGGTTGTGCCTTTGTCACTTCAGCAAGCCAGGAAATTCTAAGAGACACTGGAATCCTCGAGCAGCAAGACAGACAGAATGATGGATTCTCAGGAGATCCTTAAGACCCTCCATTTCATTCACTTGCTGTAAAAATCACTAAGCTTTATTATGATCTGGGTCCTGTTGCAAATATTGTGAATATAACAGTAAGGGAAACACGCATTTAGGAAAAATTATTTATTCATCCAAACTAGTTCTATACTTTCAGATAGAGACTATAAGAAAGGATGGGGTGGGATGGATGAATAGACAGCTCCACTCCCCTGTGATGGGTTCTATGCTGCCTCCCAGAATTCCTCAGCTGGATCAATCTCTAGTTGTTCATGTGGTAGCTTACATGATGTTGATCTCTTTCTTTATTGGCTGCTGTTTCTTCATCTCTTTTCCACAACCCCACTCAAATAAACTGCCTGCCTTACACCCATCTGGGCAATCCCAGACTAGGGAAATTCCAACTAAGACAACCCCTTCCTGCAATGTGTACCTCTCCCATGCATTTCCCTAAACCCTGCTATGGAGAAATGTGCTAACTTCCACCCACTTCATATTCTGAGTCCATCCTTCTTCTGTGAAATGTATCCATGGCACTTAAACCCTGGCTTTCCTCAGTGGAGAGCAAGACACCACGTGTCAACTTGTAAGACTGCTGAAGTGCATTGTGTTCTTGAGGGAACGCCAGTCTTATGTCCCTCCATCCGTGTGTGTCACTTTATTTTCCCTCAAGCAAACAAACGAGAACTGTTTTGCAGAAGACACTGTGTTCCTTACTACCTAGTAGTAAGTTATGAATGAAATACTAAGCCAAATAAAACTTCTCTAAGCCCCATTCTCATGTGCTTAAGTGATATGACTACAATAAATAATACTCTTGCCTCCTATTTCATGGGGTATGTAGGAAGATCTAAAGATATAAGATCCATGAAAATGCCTTGTAAAGCTATGTGCCACCAGGTAGACACAGAGACACCCCTTCATATTCTGTTGATATACAGTCAACAACATCGGGGGTAGAACCAGGTCTTTCTAGTCACTTCTAATCAGAGAATCTACTCGTCATTGATATGGGCATATGATGTTTGCCCAAGATTTCATTTAGCTGTAGATGAATTAGTTTTATATCTAAGATGTTTCATGGCCTTATCAGTTCCACCAGAACAGCCCATGGATTTCCACCATCCTAATGGATAGTCAGTGTGCTACATTTTCACCAGTAAAGCTTAGTCAGTCTCTGACTTTCACCCAAATAGCATTAAAGTAAATACTGCTTTTTCCATCATTCATGGCCAAAAACCAGGAGCAATTTATTATGCTGCTGTGAGACACAAATGGTGTACCACACCGTATAGTTGTTTCCAAATACAGCCTAGAATTCTTTCTTTTGACAATACTATAAATGATACAGGAAACCTGTTCTGAGCCAACATGATATGAGGAATAGAGCAGAGGCTAAGAATTCTTAGCAATTGCTATATAACAAATGGTACCTTAAAAATATGAAATAATTTACTTAGCTCTCAGTTCTTTGGTGTGGTATTTAGGTTACACCTGGCAGAGAGTTCAAATCTTGACTGGTCTGTGACTGTGCCAACTGTGGACCCACTGGGCAGCAATTGACCATCTATTGCTGAGGCTTCCACTGGTTCCATATGACCTTTCCTTCTATGAGCCATTTAGAGTTTGTTGGAATCCTTTTGAGACCCAAACTTCTCACTTCCAGCACAGCATTACTGGCCAGCATCACTCCCATACCAGTCCCCAGCCAAGAGATGAGAAAGTAAATTCAGCCTCTTGGGAAAGCCTCCCAAAGGTTGTGTATGCTGTGTGCTGAATTGAAAGGCTACTTTCACAATCACTCTGACATCCTCAGAGTCATGTAGTGTTTTTCTTTTTTTTTCTCTCCCCTATGTCCTTAGAATCTAGTAAAAAGAAAGGTTACGGGTGAGTCGTCTTTGTCTTAGAGCACATCCCTGCAGATATTCTCCAAGGCAACCCAAGCAGAATTTGAAGATCAGAAGTAGGGTGTTAGTAGAGTCCGGGGTGGTGCTGACAGAATGTGGCAGCATGTTGATGAAACTGACCTTAATCCTGAAATGTCAAAACTAATCCCACTTCTCCAAAGCAGGAGGACTGTAGCCACTACCCTTAACCCCTAAATACCCAGAGCTTAGAAGAAAGCATTTTAAAACCCACAATGGGATTGGATCCTCAGCCAGCATTTGATAAATACCCCTTGTCTGAAACTTCTGTGCCTTCCTTTCCCATCTTTTATTTGTTGCTATTTGTGCAGATTTACACTAGATTTTATTTATTTATTTTTTTGTGGAAGTTTTTATTTTGCCTTTCTTACCAACCTTTTATGTTCAAAAATATACTGTTCTCTTTGCTAACGGGGCAAACAAGACTGATTAGTCAAGAATGAAAAAGAAATTATGTGTGTCAGAGACAGCTTAAGTACACACAAGATGTTTCCTGGGTGTCTGGAGGCGTGGGGTGTAGGAGGTGACTGCTGTCTTGCATGGCATCGGCTTGCTTCTTAAAGGACTGGCTTGCCTCTTAAAGGAACCATGACAATTGCCAGTTTAGAAAGTATGAAGCAAGTGTCCATGGCATATAATTTTAAACTACAAGAGGCTGTGGAGATAGAAAACCCTAGAGACCTTAATCTGTGCACTCGTTTGTTATTAAAGGCAAAACTTCAAACTAGGTCAAATACACTTTCCAAGAAGTTTCAGATTTTATTCTCTCTCTCTCCTCTCTCTCTCTCTCTCTCTCTCTCTCTCTCTCTCTC
>LOJH01011057.1:0-26850 GCA_001685095.1 Ellobius talpinus
GGTTGCCTGTGGGCATGTCATTAGTGATCTTTATGGAACTCCTTGTTCCTAAGGTTATTGCATCATGAGTGCATATTAAACTTTATTAAATACTTTGTATTTATTTTGATAAACATGCTTATTATCCTTCATTCAATTGATATGTTATAGTACAACTATTTATGTTTTTGACACACTAGCTACTCTGGTCTTCCTGATATCCAAATTTTCCCAGTAGGATTATTCCCAGGCTTCTGAAAAAATTTTTAAACTCATTTTGGAATTCATAAAAATTGTTTCCTTTCCATTTATTAGATCTTAGATCAAATTTTCATTATAAAGAAGCATTTTCTCTATCACTTTACATAAAGCTCTCAGCCATGCCACTTCCAGTTATTCTGGAATTACCATATTGTCTTCAGTGAATTTTACATTAGCTGTCAATAGTGAACAGAGTACACTGACTAGCGCAGTAGCCTGACTAGATTCAATGTTGTATCCTGGGGCTCCACATGGTAAGTATCTCATTATCGTATAAACTCATCCTCTCTTAATTGGTGAAATAAAAGATGAAATGATGAAAGAGATACATATGCCACTATTTGTTAATTAAAAATTGGAATAAGAGACATTGACGAATCATGGCCATATTTACCATGATTTTCTTCCCATTATGAATCTCTAAACCATGTATGATCTTTGGAACATCTCACCAGTGTCCATCATCATTCTAGTCATGCTTATATATTTGCCCTCCAGACTGGTGGTTAGGAGTGAATTTTCTCAAAATTCTCCCCATCCCCCCCTCTTTATTTCCATCTTACTCACTTTTGAAAATAAAGAAATATATAATTAGGAAGCATTCTCTTTAGTTCAAATGCCTCTCCATATAATCTACAAAATAAAATAATGTTGTTTAATAATAACAAATGATAACTCATGTTTTAAATTTAAGTTTCAGGTATTTGTTTTTGACCTATTGCTTATTTATAATTAATTTTCAATGTCTGAGTGATGTGGTGTGAGAGTCAATACATAGAGACATCAAGACTTGGCCATTTTAATTTTGAAATCTTTTCATTTTCATTCTGAATTGTCTGCAGTTAGATAGAATCAGAGCCAACTATAAATACACATTAATCCTCTTTGTTCAAAGCTTATTTCTCTAATAGATATTTCAATTGCATTACTGCTAATTTTTAATGAACTGTAGCTTCTTATCTTTCAAATAAAACATTACCTTTGAAAATGTCTGTTCTGGGATATTCAGGATAAGAATTGCTTTCTTTCAGAATATTTTAAAGTTAGTATGCATCCTTAGAACTCCTTGAACTTGTTTTGTGTTGACTTTCTGGTTGATGGTTTGATTACCAGGCTGATTGTGTGTCCCTGGTTAAGTGCTAAGCTTCCAAAAATACTTAACTAAGCATTCTTACCAATGCAATTCTGTACCCTGGGAAGATTTCCTGTAATTAGATGTAGGTCAAGTGTATCTCACAATGATATTTTGCCTATTATCATTTCTCTGCATAAACAAGTTGCAGAATTAGAAAAACCTATTATCATTTTTACTTATTTATGTTCATTATTTCCAATATTTCTACAAAGTGTTTTTTAAAACATGTTTCACTTTTAATCTATGCGGAATTTTCATAACTAAATACAAGGTATATAGTTATTTTAAATTATTATTAGGATATTGCTACTGTGAGCTTAAATTGTTATCATGTACAAACTGAATAGGATATTGTAATACTCAAAGAAGTGGAGGAAACCATATCTATAATTTTAGTAAAAGGAAAACAGGGTAATGCAAAAGCATGTAATAAACAGAATTCAAAAGTCAGCAATGGGTTACCATGTATGTTTGCTGATGTGAATGCCTGGAAATAGGAAAACAAAAGTGATTTGTGAGAAATCATTCTCTGTTGAGAATGGATGCAAGAAGTCAGAGACACTGACGATAACCTGCGAGCTAGCATGTGACTATAAATTCTCAGTGACTTGAGAGACTGAAACAGGAGGAGCATAAGTTCAGGACCTGTCTGGGCAGCTTGGGGAGACCCTGCCTAAAAAACATATAGCAAGGGTAGGTCCTGCCCCAACACTAGAGATTACTTATTGTTAGTCTCATGAAAATGAACTGATTTGAACTATTATCAAGCCAGAATTACTTTTATTAGGATTAGTAAATATCTCAGTGTTAGGACCCTTGCTACCACTGTACGTCTTAAGGCTCAAACCTCACACCATTAAAGGATTAAAAATGAATAAACAAGTAAATAAATAACCAAATGTATTTGAAGATAATAAACCAGGTTGATAAAGAATGAATATTTAAGATATTCTGAAAATGTAAAATAATCTATTAACAACATAAATATAGCACTCATGAAAAATTTGTCAGCTAATTTACTCATGTACTTTTTCTCAGGAAAAATATCTTCATAAACAATGCATTCTGTAATAACATTTTCAGTTACTTTTATGGCTGTGTTTCACACCTCTTCATGTCTGCATTAAATTAAGAACTCATCCACACAGAATACTGAAATTTATTAAAATAATTCAAGTACTATAGAGAAATGTAAATCATTTTCTGCTCTCCTGTTCCTCAGGTAGGAATTACGTGCTGGGGTATCCAGAGAATTCACTGTCACTAATGGCTTTTCCTGGCCTCTCAGATTGCCAGGAAAGTGTTCCTCATAGTAACAGAGGAGTCTATAAAGACTATAGGTTTTTATTAAGTTGAAAGACAAGGTACAGATATCAACAAGCCCACTAGAGAACTTCATCCTTACAGTTCTGTTTCTATGGAACTATTTCAGGTATCACGATTTGTTTTTTATAGGAACAAAAACAAGTGGAAAAATATATAGAAATATAGAATATATAGAAATCTAAAGAATGCACACACATATATATATATCTCACACACGTGCACACACAGAGACACACAGACACACACACATATATATATATATAAATAAATATGTGTGTCAGAATTTATTAAGTGGGTTTAAAGTAGTAACCACAGCTAAATCACACCTGAGATCTCCTGAGTAAATTGGGAGCATGGGGACCTTGGGAGAGGGTTAAAGAAGAAGGGAGAAGTAGGGAGGGGAGCAGAGAAAAATGTAGAGCTCAATAAAAATCAGTCAAAAAAAACCCACCTAGCATTTACTCAATCGTTTAGGCTAAATGCCTCAATAGTTGGAGCAGTACCATGAGTGTTATCTCTCAGGGCATGTAGTGGTGGTGGTGACACCACAACCTGTAGTTACTCAGTCCACAGGGCAGGGTCACTCAGTAGCCCAAATCATGTGACTGAAGCATGGAAGGTTCCTGGAGAATAGCTGATCCCTATTCTGTGATGAAAGCCTGGAAATGCTCACTCTGATGTCAGACGATACCCCAGCCTCTATTCCCATGCTTTATATCCATCCCTCTCAGTCTGAAGCTGGCTCCTAGAAGACTATTTTTGCCTTGTTAACAGCCTGTACAATATTCGCTGTCACCACTTCCGCCCCTTTGACCTCACAGACTGGTGGCCAATGGTCTTCGGTGAGGTTCCCTATGCAGGTGATTCTAGCTTGTGGGATGTAGGCATTAAAACCAGTTGTAATAAGAAGGAACAGTTTAGAGGGGGATCATAAAGATGCAACATGGAGAAATCAAAATATTTGAGGATTAAACGGATAATATTTGGCTTGAAAACAGTGTGGGCCTTATTGTCTTTAAAGAAATCGAAAGCAGTTACACTCTGTCTTGGGAGCTGTATTTACAATTCTAGGGTAATAATACTGTAGCTCTCACAACAGTGGGAAAATGCAACTGTCTGTCTTATGAGGTGCTGAGCGCCAGATTATGGTTTTAATCAGGGTCTGCCTGACCCCATGTCAAAGATCCTTACAGACACTGCTGAATGAAGTAGGAAGTTTAACACTATAAACACTTCTGATGAGGTAGGACATTTAACACTGCAGCTCTTTAGTTGTTTTCCAATTTATGAATGTCACTGTCAAGATACTATATTTTGCTCCTTACAATAAGTGCAAAGATTGTATATAATAACATTTTCTAATCAATTGTTTTAAGGAAACGTTTTCCAAGGAAATTATTCATTCAAACTTGAAACTATGTTTAACAAGATTTCACATATGTGAAAATTAATGCACTTTATATAAGAAATTGAGCCCTGGAGTTTTAGATTTATAGAATCTCTTCATCGTCTTTCTTCTCCTTTTCATCGTTTGTGTCATCCATCTTTACTTTTGAGACTCTCATGTAACCCAAAAAGGTCTCACGTATAACATGTAGTTGAGAATAATTTTATCACTCACTCATCTATCTATCTACCTGTCGATCTATCTGTCTACCTATCTATCATCTATCTAGTTACCATTTATCTAGCATGACTTGTCTGTTTGTCTGTCTCTGTCTTCATCTCAGTCTCTCTCTCTCTCTCTCTCTGTGTCTCTCTCTCTCTGTTTATGTTTCACTACCTATCCCTGGCTATCCTGGAATTTTCTTGTATACCAGACTGGCTTCAAAGTCATAGAGATCATCTTGCCTCTGTCTAACGAGTAAAAATGTTGGGATTTATAGCTTGTGTCATTAACCCTGTCTGACCTCGAATCAAGTGCTGGGGAAGTAGGTGTTGTTCACCATAGAACAGCCTGGTTTTAATTATTGCTTATAGGTTTGATGAAAAAAAAGAATTAAATTGTTTTCTTCCTGTAAAATTACACTAGCCCTGCCTCTCCAAAGACTTTATTTCATGACTTACATGTTCAAATTCTTTTTGACAATTTGGCTACATTTTCCCTGAGTTCTTTTTGCTTTTTTCAAAAGAAAACCCAAAGTTTTCCACACTGTTTATTTAGCTAATCAAAATTTTACTAAAATAACTAGGTACTATATAAAACAAGTTTTGAATAATCTGCTGTTATCTTTAAATTTTTTATATTTCTGTACTAATATATCAAGAATTCATAGTTATTTATTCTTGGGTAAATATTTCAAAATATCAGTATTTTATGACTTAATATGTATGTGTTTATTTGGCTTTAAATAGACACAATAATATAAGAAACACAGTAACTTGAGATGTGTTCATGGAAGGGGAATCTGTTTTTATCTGCCAGATTTGTGATATATACACTGTGAATTCCCAAGGGGAAAGACAGTATTTTAACATAGGCAGGAAGCTGACATCAGCCTCAAGCCAAAACAAATAGTACTTTTTCCTTTACAGAAAATTCATAGTCAAAGTTGAGGAAGAAAGGGCATTACCAAGTTGCTGTTTACTGTAGCTATTTTCTATGTCTCCCTGGAGACCTCTTTCCCTGCCTTGGAGGCCATGGTCAAATGAAGTCTGTTGCTGTAGGGAACATAACTGGTATATGACACGTCTCTCAGCTTCATTTCCTGCAGCTTGGAATATCTGACTTCTGACCTCATATGACTGCATAAGCAGGGAGGTCTTAGATGGATCAGTCTTTGCTGCTTGTTTTCCAAACTGGTAGCTAGTCCTTAGTGGCAAGAATACCGCAGAGATGATTTTGTTCTGGGGAAAATCCAAACAATTTCTTCCCAACCCCGAGAAGAGCTGTGCTCCTCCCCTATCTTTTGTCCTTTGTGCATCTTCTTATTCTCTGAATTCTTGCTTTCTCTGCAGGGTGGCCTGATATATAACTTCACACCTAGATAAGGAAGCAAGCATATTTTAGACAATTTCTAAGATATCCACCGGCTAAAAGACAATCTAAATTCTAGTACATACACCTCTTGTATGTGTGCATAAGGCAATAAGTCATCCTTGTCAATAAGGGTCTTGATTCAAAACTGAATGAAGAGAAATCTCTAAATAACGTTCTTAAGAGAAACTCTCTTTTAAATCCAAGCAAATATTTCCGTATGTGCTCGAGACTATGATGGACAGATCAGTAGACAGGAGCATCAGTGAGGGCAAATAAAATAAATCTCAGATTCTTTTGTTATACTCACATTATTCCTTAGATTGTAAGACCATGTCAAACAGCTAGAAAACATCAATCTGCAAAGCCATGGGCTGTAGAGGGCGCTGCTGTACCACACATGCAGTTGGTCTTATTGACGAACGCTTAAGCAAGATTTCATTAAAGAGTTCTGCAGGTCTCAGATACAGAAAAAGCACATAAACTATTTATAATCAATTTAAACTTTGAGAAAATTAGGTAACTGTGTAAAATATTTATATGCAGTTTTTGGAAATGAATGTTTCTTTTGTCGGAAAGAAGTATCTGTCTTTTCTGCAGGAACTATGAGCGAAAATATCTTTTTTTTAATTAACTTTCTCAGTCAAGGACTCGTGAAGGACAATATATGCTTCTGCCATGGAATTCTTTGAAATGTCCAGCACTAGGATGTATTTAAAAGTAAACAAAAATGGCATACTGAGTTCGCGGATGCTGCAATCTTTTAATTGGTTTTGCCATGGCTCTGTTCAGTTAATCTCCAATCGGAAGGCTTCTGTGTAATTATGGAAACGCTATGACTTAAGGCATCTTTCAAAAAAAATAAAGAAATCTCAAAGCAGTGGCAGCTCATATAATCTCGTAGGTAAGTAGCCTATGTTTCTTATTAAACTCTGAGAAATAAGGACTGTCAAGGTGAGAGTTCGGTAAAGAAGCCACAATCTACACCTCATATATTTTAAAAGCATATTTTTTAAAAAATCCCTCAAGAAGTAAATTTTGCTATTTAAACTGCTCTGTATGGACTGTGAATTACTTAACAAATTTGTAAACTAAATTGAAGTTGAAGTTTAGGTACACAAGTCTCAGACTGAAGACTGGCAGAATTTCTTTTTAATTCTGTGTGCAAGCTAAGGTGAACTAGTACTGCTAAAGCATTAAGAAAAAGTTAACTTAGTCAACCACAGTGTCACGCATCCTTAATCCTAGCACTCAGATGGCTAAGGCACGAGAATTTATGTTAGTTCGGAGTCAGCTTGGGCTACATAGGGAGTTCAAGGTTAGTGAAATCCTGCCAACCCTCACATGCTTCCCCCCACCCCATACAACAAAATGCTAAGAAAATGTAACTTGGCACTTTCAGGTAAAATAGAAGTGGCCTTCAATTATAAAACATTTTAAGTTAAATTACAAATGCACCTTAGACCAGGATATCATCTGTTCATTTATTCATAAGACGCGGGATGTGCACCATGTTAGTGAGGAAGGTGTTTCACGTTAGTCATTGTTCATACATGGCATGGTTTACAACTCCGTGATTTAACTCTCATAGCAATGCAGACCAAAGAGGGATTCAAAGAGGGCAAGTGCTGAAGACAAGAAGATTGTTATACAATGACCCTGACCTCGGAGCGTGAATGTGTGACGGAAGGAAAGCTTCGGAGATTTATTTAGTTGCTACAGTTAATGGAATTTCCTGCCTGCATGGGAAAGATTGGCGAGAGAGGAAGAGCTGATGACCTGCATAGGACAGGGAGGCTTGTGTATATCTTGGGTTGATGCACATCTGTGCATGTCTGAAAACAACTAGCGAGCAATGTGAAACAGAGAGGAACCCTTTTTTTGGAACCAGTCTGTTGGTTTATTTTAATTAGTCAAACGGGAGAAAAGGTGAGATTCGAGCTACCCACTCTCATTTCTTGGTTCTGGAGATAATTTACTAGTGATCATTCGCAGGGGTAAATGGTTTGAAATAAGGTTAATGTATACTGAAGCAGTTACTTTGGGTTGAGCTTCTTTCTTTATCTGATACTGCTATGGAGAGTCTTTGTAGACAATTTAAAAAGAGTCTAACACTTGAAGGAAAAAGACTGATGTCGGATTTCCAATAAACTATAGTAAAATCATTTGATATCACAGTAAGTATTCTTCTAACCTAGAACTTGCCCTGTGTATTTGGCATAGAGTCAGACTGTAGTCATGTGATTGAATGTACCTCTGTATGACTCTGGCTTTTTCGGGATTCTACCTGTGGTCCTCCCTGAGCACTGTACACAGGACCATTACTCCTCAGGAAAATTTCTCCCCCATGGGGTACACAAGCACAGTGATTAACCCTTTCTTTCTAGTTAAATTTTGGATAATTTATTTCTAAGTCAAAGTAACAGGAACATTGTATTATGTCAGTGTCTCATGGTCTTATGACTGAGTTACTAAGAGAAAACCCTTGAGCTAACTCCTCCAATTGTATCCAGTGCATTAGGCAATCGCTAGTCTTGCACTAAAATTAAACCACAAATGAAATATTCTCATATACACAGTGACTAAAACTGTCTCTAATGCCACTCTGGACTCTTGCTTTCTGCAATCTACATGGCAGTCAGAGCTATATATATATATTTAATATGTGCGGTTCATCACATGTCATCACTACTTGACTCATCACTTCCCAGTCACAGAAAAAAGAAATTCAGAGTATTCTACATAGACTATAAAAATCCCTAAAGAAATTTTCACTCTGATTTGCTACCACACTACCCCTGTCCATTTGTCCATTGCAGCTCCAAGGAGTAGTACTAGAATATTCCCACTTCATACTCACTTAGTACTTTTATAGATGCTTCCTTTGCCTTAATTTTTTCTTTTCCAATTTCACATCCCATTCATTTAACTTCCTAAGCACCACCTCTGTGGAGAGTTAGACAGCTGAAAAATATAGACTCTTGGATTCTGTCTCTGAACGCTATTACTTATCTCCCATAGTAGGATGACAGATACAGTTATTTGTTAATTTGTTATTTATCTTCTCCATTAGATAATTAGCTCCCAGGTATCAGGGATTTCCATTAAATCATAGAGATTAGAACATGGATTCATGCATGGTGAATGCTAAAACTGTATGTTGAATTTATAAACAGAAGAGAGGGTGAATGACAGATCTGTCAATGAATTTGTTTCTATTACATTAAAAAGAAGACACAAGCTGTGATGCTAGAACCATGAGTGTGTAAGTACTGTTTTAAATGTAACTTGTCTCACTTTTTTTCATCTGAAAGAGACAACAGTGTTTAAAAATTATTTTTGTGTGTAATAAGGTATTTAGCACAGGGTTGACTATATGGTGGACTTTAAGCAGCCTAGAGTTTCCTTGCCAAATTGAATCTATGAATTTGACACTCCAGAAAATCCCACCAACATTTCTAATTTCACAGCCCCACTGATAGCCTAACCCAGGCATCGCAGCAGTGAAGGACAGTCAAAATGGATGATACAAAACAGATGAACAGGTGTTGCTCTAAGACAGGGATATTGAGTTGAAGCTAGAATTTGATTGCTCAAAGAATTTGAACACATTATCTTAACAAATGGGTGAAATTGTTGACAGCAATACTATGGCTGTCATTTCCCATCAAGTATCTTCAGTGAATATTGATGAAATGGAAATACAGACTGTATCGGATAAAATGTTGGGAAGAGATATTTATGAAACAACATTTAAATGTGACAAAGACAATGATATTGATAAAATTGAACTGTTTTCATCTACCCCAATTTGCACACAAATTACAGAATTTTTAAGATAGGAAAAAATGTATGACTAAGAGCTATTTGAATTGGAAAACAGGGACTTAAATCATCTTGTCTATCATAGTGTCAAGGTCAGTTTTCTTTAATGTGCTCTCTCAGTCAAGATAAACATAAAGGAAAGGTTTTATACTTTAAATATCACCATTTCATTCTTTTAGATGAAAAAGATTTGATATAAATTTAATTTGACATTTTTAACACCTTCATACTTTTAGAGGTCTGATTTTGATGGACTATTTCTGTCACTTCCTCTCCAGTGAATGAACTCTCCTTTTTGATACATTCAAAATAAATACTTGAATTTATTTTTTTTCTGTGATTACCTGGGCTAGTACCAAATCTGGAGCCTTTGGAAGTAAGGATAAAGATTTTTGGCTCCATTTCTGTAACTGAAATAATAAAATTGGTGAAGGACCAAAATAATTTGTAGAAATGAAAATGCTGTCTGTGAAAGTTAACACTGAAGGGTGATATATTCCTCCATTTCCTGTTGCTGCTGTTACTGTTCCTGTAGTGACACACACCGGAGTCCTGTGCATGTGTTCTTCAGCATCAGTCACAGAAGAATTCATGCATCACTCAGACCATGATAGCACTGTTCTCTCTTACAGACATTTATTTTCACACATAGTAGCTATTACTAACTATTAAAAATATGCCATGATTAATTTTTAGAACTTTTGGAAACTTTCAAACTGTGTACCAAAGTGTAAAAATAAGTTTGAAATATACACATGGTGTGATAAAAATGACTGAATGTGGCACGCTTTAGTTAGACAGTGCAATAGATACATTCAAGTTTTAATCTCAGTATGCTCATAACAGTTGCTAGCAAATCGGTATTGAACATGGGGACTGTCTTGGAAATTTCTAATCCAGGCAGCACACTGTTGTGAAAGGACTGGCCATTTTCACAAGTGTGACCATGTGTGACCAGCAGTCTAGGCATAGATCTTCAACATCAAAACCAATGTCATTAAAATGAGTATTGCTATTTTATTTGAATGGAGCAAGATATCTTGACTCTTTTCCAGATGTAGCACATGTTTACCAGTAGACCAGAAACAGTATAATATTATCACAGCTAGACCAGTAGGGGATCTTTGAGTCTCAATTTATAGTATTTTTGTGATCCCACCAAAATTTCTGTGGTATGAATAACCAAGTCTGGGAAGCTCAGTATTTAGTTAAAAACATCTTTCAAGGAACTGAGAGATAGTACTACATCTGTTAGAAGTGCATACTGTTTTTTCAGAAGATTTGCACTAGATTCCTAACACTGATGTTGAGCATCTCAGAACCATCTGTATCCCCTGCTCCAGGGAATCTTATGAGCTCTTCTGGAATTTGGGAGACACCCTCACATGTATATGTGTGATTAGACATAAACATGAATATACATGAACAAAAATAAACATGAAAAACATTTAAAAATAAATATTAGTACAAATTTATGATATTGGATGAATGATTTGCTATATCACAGAATAAAATAGTATAATTATAAAACAACGAGATAAACAACATATGATTTAAAACATCTTTTCATGGAATTGTGAAATTTTTGCAGTATTTGTGTAGAGCTGCAAGCTACCTTCAGAAGAGCTTTCTTTTTCATATGCATCATGAACTTATAACTATAGGATGAATGAAAAGTTAGTCAGTGATTTGTACTTTACTCGCTGCTCTTATCATTCTGGGTTCTTTCCTTGGATATCTCTGCATTTTCATGGTTATATATGCTACTTATGTAATCTATGTGTTAAAAATTTATAGCATTGTTTAGGATACAGACTACTTAATACAAACTTTGTATTATGCACTTGGACGTTTACATCCGGGAGAGTACAAATTCTCAATATTCTAAATGAAAGCTTGTGTTACCATCTACAGCAGATATTCCCAGGTATCACTCTTGTGTGCTCTAGCTGGACCCACTTCTAGAAACCTGGGGAAATTTCTTACATTTGCTCTTTCTCTCTTTGAATGACTGCCACAGGTAACTGTCCTTTAGATAGCCACTAAAGTCACCAGTCTGACTAGTGCCAGCAGCCATCGGGCTTCTGTGCCTTGCTGGCACATTTCCTTACAAGCTCATCCTCTACCAGTTCTACTTCATGCTCCTTTCCCTCTTGTTCTACCTGTCGTATTATTTTCCCTAGTAATGTGTAGCCCTTGGAGACTTCAGGTTGAGACGTCATGAGGCTGTGCTCCTGGTATCTGATTATAGATCCACTTTAGACTGTGAAACTGCAGAGACAATTTTTGGAGCTATTTCTTGCCTTCTTTCTCAGTTTGCTAGAATCTCAGAATTAAATCTGCCGTTGTTCGGAACAGCAGATGTTTCCATTCTCCTTTTGCTGCTAACACTGTCTCATTTCAGGAGGTCACTTTTTCTTGGATTTCTCAAACTCTATCTTACTTGCTTCTTCTCAAATTTTTTTTTAGATCCCATGCCTGTATGGAATGATCAGAACAATTCATCGGAAAATATGATTCTCAGCAGCTCCAGCCGTTACCACCCAACATTCTGTAGTCTGCTCTAAGCTAGTTTGGTCCTAGCTCTCCTGACTTTCCAGCCTTATGTTCTTGGTCCCAGCAGCATCATGCACACCATCATAAAATAAAATATATTTCTTTATTTATTAAGATTTCCTTTTCTGTGTCCTTTTGTTTATTTTCACTTTAGAACAATATTCAGGCATTTCTTCTTTTATAAATCATGTCCTCTTTCCCATGCTAGGATGCATGATTCTTTCTGTGCAATATATAATATCTTCTGCATTGATAAATCCATTGGAATGGTGGGAACTAGTTCTGTTTTAGTATTTTTCTGCTATATCCCTGTATATTTATTTTAAGTAATTTTAATCCACCTATTTCTCTTGATGGCAGATATTCTTGTAGCACGAAAAACCTCTGCAACTCTCAAAGGGTATTATGAATTATTTTGGTCCTGGAAGAGGAGGACGAGGCAAGCCCAGGTTCTGGTTTTGCTTTGACTGTACTGTGCTGGGCTTGAGAATTTTCTGTCTTCCTCACTCAGAAAGTGACTACACCAAAGCATACTTCATTGGAAATATAATTTTATGTATTGTCTACAGAACCTGTCAGTAGCAAGAAGTTGGTCCTCATTTCCTGAATGAATCAATGAAGACTACAAAGGTAAGCCTCATTACTGTCTGAGGTTGTCTGCAGCGGAGATGAAATAGCATCCTTACAATTTGACTTTTGCTTTGCACTGTTAAGTGCACAGAATTCTTTGTGGGTTGCAAATTCCATTTGCATTTGGTGAGTAGGCAATCACAGGGACAAAGCCTGTATTCAAATTGTGAAGATTATAATCAGATTATATTCTTGGTTATTTCATGATTCTTTTCAGTCCCATACATTATCATGTGGTAGGCAAACACCTTCCTTGAGAATAAAAGGCCAATCATCTTGTTATTTGGAACTGAGTTCAGCATAGGTTTCCTTGTATTGCTAGGCAAACTTGGTACCTATACTAAATAAATGATTACTGTTATGTCTGTTGATATATTTCCCTCAACCACAGAAATCTTGAGGGTAACCTGAAGAGTTCTGATGCCATACAGTTGCCACTTTTATTATATTCACCTATTTATGTGTTTTCTCCTTTTATATGCTGTGAGTTGTTTCATAAAAGGAACTCTTATCTATTTATTTCAATATCCACAGTATAGCAAGAGATAAAACGCTTCATAATTAAGGAGCAGATAGGTAGGCGAAGAGAAATGGTGAGACAGGAGGTACAGGGTCAGTTAAGCACAGGCATTCAAGACAAAACGGCAACACCCTGCTTCTTGGTTAGAAATGTAGCTCCCTAGACTAGCTTGTAGGATTTCATTGCTGTGACATGGTACACTATAAAATCTTGCTGTGGTAAAGTCAGTGCTCATTTGGGCTCGTTCACTATGCTAGTATTGGCTGGTATTTCTGCTCAATGGAATCCAGTGGACATGGATTCCTTGCAGTGATTCTTATCTAAGATCTTTCTGTCCTGTGATTTCCTTTTGTATAGTTCCTTAGGACTTCCTAGATAGAAAGCTAAGCAAGGGAACACAAAGGTAAAACAAAGTGAAAAAGATTATGTATCTCTTCTAAGTTTGGTCCAGGAGATTTTATGTCCATTTCTTCTCATGTTTAATTGGAAAAAAATGTTTTGAAGGACAAGCTGCACAATGTTTTCTGGGACAAGCCAGCTTGTGAGCATTAGTCTTTGCGGGGAGTCCACATCCTTGACAAATCCTAGACATTTGATCTTAAGCTGAAAACAACCACAGGTAATTGTGATTGCTTGCATATGAGTGTGTCATCTCATATAACGTTCAAATGTCATAAAACAATGCTTTTATTTTGATTTTGTTTCAGCTATTTCAAAATGTAAAACGTATCCTTACTTATCTTGACACCTATTTTATAAGAAAGGTTGTGGGCTACGTGTAGCCTACCTCTGCAGTTTGCTTACCCAGAGGTCAGCTGACCCAGCCTCAAGGTGACTGGCAAGGTTGCTGCTTGGGTAACTGTTGCTGTTACTAAGGCTTCATGATGCTTCGGTGTACTGCCAGCTGTGTCTTCCTCAGACTGTTTCTCTGTGTTAAAGATCCAACATGCCTCTTTTCGTTCACTTGGAATTTACCTCAATTTTTTTCTCAAGCCATTGCATACAGCTCAAAGCCATCAAAGCAAGTAGTTTCTGAATGAAGCCCAATTCTTCTTTCAGATTACAGTTCTTTAAAATGCCGAGCCTCAAATAAATAAGACGGCCTTTATTCTTCTTCCCTAATATCAACAGAAGAGATTCAGTGGGCAAAATGTACAAACGTTCAACTAGGAAGGGAATGAATGATGCGGATGAGGAATGGTGGCCAAGGCACCATTACAAAGCCTCTAGAAGTTTTGGCATTGTCAAGCTGGAGCACAAACCTTAGTGCACCTGGTCTCTTGACAGATCTGAAGAGGGTTTTGGACAGTATCTGCACCTTGAGGATGGCAGAGCTTTCCACACCGCTTCATGCTGCTATAAAACTTAGGAGTCCACGGGAGGCGTTTTACAGTAACAGACCTTTTCAATTTAGTGTTATGGAGTTCCTACCAACATAATTCCATGAAAATTTAGGAAGCAATGATGTCTTTGCATCTAGCCCGTGTTAGTGACTGCATGCAAGGTCTTCTCGGTAACATCACTTTGTGTAGTTTTATTACTTGTCGTTTCCTCTTCTGCCTTTGCCAGAGGCAGCCCCTGTGATCTGCATAGCTTAGTTCTTGCATTTTACTGAAGAGTATAAAAGGATTTTATTTGCTTTGGGCCTTCTAGCTTAATTCTTACGATATTTTAATTGAAATAAAATTTTATTACATCATTTCCTCCCTTTCCACTCATCTCTCCCACCCCTTCCACTAACCTTCATTCTCATTACCACTCAAATTCAATGCCTCTTCTACTTTAATTGTTATTGTTACAATTAATTAATTATTATATATACAATTATTAATTAAATATATATATCCATCCTGTTGAGTCCATTTATTTTTGCTTCTATGTACAGAATTTCAGGCATGCCTACTTGGAATTGGATAACCAGTTAGGGGGCTCATCCCTAAGGTTGACTAATTCATCCTCTCTCAGTGTTCCTTAGTTGTTTAAGTTGCCTGCAATGTGGGCATTGGGCTCTGTGGGACTTCGCCCTCGGTATTATCATCTCTATTGGTGTTGTCACTGTTCTAGCCCTATTTTGGCAGCATTATTATTGTGTTACCAGTGTAGATTCGCCGTCTTTTCCAGGAGACATAATCTCATGGCAAACGTTATTGTTCTCTGGCTCTTACAATCATGTTGTCTTCCCTTCAACAATGTTCTTTGATCTGTGCATCCAAGAATTGGGTTTCAGGTATATCCATTGAATTTGGGAACCCCATTATCAATTGTTCTTGGCATTTTGATCCTCTGTGTGTGTGTGTGTGTGAGTGTGTGTGTGTGTGTGTTTAGTGGTATCTTTTGCAATTAGAAGCTTCTTTGATAAAGATTGAGTGTTATACTTATCGATGTAGTAAACATAACTGGAACTGCGCAGCGGTGGTGCACGACTTTAATCCCAGCACTTGGGAGGTAGAGACAGGCAGATCTCTGTGAGTTGAGGCCAGCCTGGTCTACAAGAGCTAGTTCCAGGACAGGTTCCAAAGCTACAGAAAAACCTAAAAACAACAACAACAACAAAAATGGAAAAAACCACCCCCCCAAAAAACACCAACTTTTTTTTAAGGTAACCATTTAGAAGGAAGCTACCGTTGCCCTTGGTTATCTCTGATAGTAAGTCACAATGCACTTCAAATTCAGGACTCAGAGAATTCAAATGGATCTGACATGAATGCCTCCTCTTTGAGAACTAGCCTTCACAGTAGCATAATATGCTACACACACTGCCAAAAAAGCAATCAATATTTCCAATCAGCTGTGAAACCTATGAACTACAATAATGACCAACACGTCATGATATCCCTAAATGTTCAATAGTGGCACACATATCTTGGTAATAAAGAACAGTTGTCTAATTAGACTTACAGCACACTCAACAGGAGGAAAAGAGTGGAAATCTAGTCAATTAGCCAGGGCTATTGAGGTCATTGATCTTAGAGGAGAATCTTCTACCTTCACTTTTACTAAACTAGTACCTTACTGCGTTCTAAACCCTTGTTCTGCCTTAATTCTTGTAGGAGGTTTGGAGGAGTTTTTCTCAACTTTAGAAACTTCTGTTTTACTCTTGGTTTGTTAAGTCTTCCTTAACTTCAAAGACAGTAAATCCATGCCTGAGAATCATAAGTTAGAAGTGATATACGTACCTCCTATAACACTGTCCTGGACCTTCCCTGTAGTCTAACATAGCTGATGGAGATATGCGTGTTTATCCTCAGTTGAAATCTCTTCTGCAATGCATGTCTATGCTCTTTTATTGCTCAAGAAGTAGAAAACTCAACATTCTGCAGGCCAGATTAAGTTTTGGAAGGCAAAAATTTATTAATACTAATGTCAGAAGCTGAAATAAAAAAAAGCCCTAAGGAGAATATAATATATAGAAGCCAGAAGGATGTGATACTTATGTGTCTTACTATAGTTGCCAATATGAGTTAGTTTTAGCAGAGCCATCATTAATCCGAAACGCCATCATGAATGCTCTTGTTCCACAATAAATGATCTTTATACTTTTTATACAAATCACCTCAGACATGATCAGAACCTCAGATAGAACATTTGACAAAAATTCATTTCAAGTTCTACTATGTACGATTAACAATATCTAATATACTCATTCCTTTGTAAAACTTAAAAATGCCTACTTTTACTTGATTATTTTTTGAAATTGATTTTAAAATATAAATATTGGTATTTTTTAATTGCCAAGAAAACACATGATTGAGGAAAATATTTTATGTTTTAGGCAAAGAAAAGTATATAAAATCAAGGCAAGTTATGCAAAATGATAAAAGACAAGTTGGAATAAAATGTAAAGTTTAGCAAAAACTATGAATTCTCTATTTGCATTCAGTTTGTAAGGTTCTTAGGTTTCCTTGCATTTTTATTTTGACTTATCTGGGCACATTATCTGTATTTGCTTTTAATGGCTTAATAAAAGAAGTATTTTTTTAAATACAGATACACTTTTGGCTTCCTTTCATCCTCTACCAAGTTTCTTCTTACTTTTTCTTCCTCTCTCTTCCTTTCTTCTCTCTCTCTTTCTCTCTCTCTCTCTTCTCTACACACACACACACACACACACACACACACACACACACACACACGTTCTTTGAGATGGGTCTCCATGTAATTCAGGCTGGCTTCAAACTCACTATGATATGGGGAATGGCTTTGAATGGGGCTCATTCTGACATCCATCTCACATATACCTTGGTTATAGGCATGTGCCAAACCTAGCCAGACTTTTATTAAATTATTTGCTATGGTGACTATTTTCATCATTAAAAATGTGATCAGACAAACCTGTATGAAGATAATTGACTGTATTACCAAACAAAATAAATTCCCTTATCCAGACTCTCGGTTAAAATCACAGCTTATTTCCAGTTTTTCTTAACCCTTTGTCAACCTGATGACACCAATATTATTTCCTTCATTGTAAAGGAGAGGAAATGAAGTATGGAGAAATTATATATAATCCTCACAAGGTCAGCTCAATACTAACAAACACATCTGAGCTTTGAATATTGGTGCATATCACTATTAA
This sequence comes from Ellobius talpinus, assembly GCA_001685095.1. NCBI lineage: Eukaryota > Metazoa > Chordata > Mammalia > Rodentia > Cricetidae > Ellobius > Ellobius talpinus. The sequence goes on from LOJH01011057.1 coordinate 17,786, forward strand.
TTCAGGAACCCAACAGCTTAACTCAAATACATGTCCTCAAAGTTACCATTTAAGCTTTCAAGATCACATCTATATGACATGACAGAAAAACCCCTTCTGGGGCTTCAGCATAGTAATCCTATGTGGTTATGGTCCACCTGTATCATGAAGTGAAGCATATTATTAATTGATTTTTGCCAGATAATTGCCTTCAGATTTTGAAATATGATCATATACGTTTGACCAAAAACAATATATAAGCTACAGGCTATTTTCAGAAATTTAAAAGTCATGTTATTGAACCTGGTTGTTGTTAGTATGGTTAACAAAATTTATGGGTTTCTAGAGAGCAAGATAATGAGATGAGGGTTGAATAAAAACATAGCAAAGAACTTGAAATAAGATTGAAACTGCAGATAAGAACAGGTCTTGGGAAAACATTTAAAGTTAAAAATAGTTGTGGGAATTTCTAAAACCAAGTGTAAATAATTTTTGATTTTTAATATCATCATTGAGCTATGCTATTTTCTGAAACTCCTGAACCCTTCTTGGCCCAAGTTTTCGTGTATGTATTTATTTTTTGGTTGAATATAAAGATCAATTACAGAGACAATGAAATGTCAGTTCTCTATTTGGTATTCTTCTGAGGACTGAACAGATAGCCACTAAAGCACATCTATCCTATCATAATGCTAGTACCTTGGCCAATAGTATCACCACCATTGACATTGGTAGATGTAGAAATGCCAAATTACACAGAAAATAATTAGTGCAAAGTTCAATGTGTGTTTCTGGAGTGATATTTCCTCTCTATTCAGATGTTTCTTTTTTTAAATATAATTTGACTTCTGTTTGTGTGTTTGCATTTGTCTATATGACACATGTATATGGTTGCTCAGAAAGTCCAGAAGACACCCTGGAGTTGGAAAATACAGGAGGTGGTGAGCAGCCTGAGGTAGGTACTAGGAACTGAACTCATGTCTTCTGGAAGAGCTTCAAGAATTCTTAATCATTTAGCCATCTCTCCAGTACATCAGAGTCTTTCCTTAGAGCCAGACTGTATATGATATCAAAGATGACTCTGCTTATAGACTAAAAGTGTATATAATAGGACTATTCCTTAGTGTTAAATTATACAGTGACCACAACAAAAAGACATTTACATAGGTTGAAGGCTCACATGACTTTTACATGCATTAAAAGAAAAGCAGCCATGCCATTGCTGATATTTTGTGAGTAGACAGATAATATATGCATGCATACAAATGTGAAGTTGAATTACTTTAGCTTATTACATTTAGATTGTAAAAATTCTTTAATCATATGTTTGAAGATTCTAATCTAAAATATTTTTGTGCTAAACAAATTTTGGGTATCTTCCATGTCTTTGGTTTTGATTATTTTTATTCATATAAACCCTCTCTAAGCAGAGTAAAGTTCTATTGATCCCAAAATCATAAGGATATTTATTTGATCATGTCTTTTATCAAATGATAAAAGGAACTCAACATATAAAGTAAAGAAAATTCAGAACAAGACCCTAAAAATATAATAGTTGTTAAAAATTTAGAGTTGTTACTGAGCATAGTAATATTTTTTATAAAATTTTAAGACTGCTAGAACTATTTATTTTTGATTTGGAAAATAAAGATAAACACACACACACATATAATTAAAAATAACCCTCCAACATCTTTGATATATGGAAGAAAAACACTTAGTAGTCTAAGAAAACAGTTATTTTTCTAGTATGTTGAATGCAATCACTATAATTCTTCCCTATGGAACTGTCTGTCATAACCCTTGCCACCATGTCTAGCTCTTAGTTAAGGAAACCCAATAGACTCCCAAAAGATAGGAGTCTTTTGGGAATCTATTGTAGGCCAGGGGTTCTCAGCCTTCCTAATGCTGTTGTGGTGTCCCCAAGCAAAAAATTATTTTTGTTACTGCTTCATAAGTGCAATTTTCCTTCTGTTAGGAATTGCAATGTAAATACAATTTTGGTGGTCTTAGGTGATCACCATTCAGCCCCCAAAGGACTTGTGACCCACAGGTTGAGAACCACTGATAAAGGCTACTTCTCTTGCCCTTGGTTTCCTTCCAGAAGTTGAAGTTATGTCCCTCCTATTGTAAACACTGCAAGTAGTGAACGCATGACTCAGGATTTGAGCCAATTCTGACCTATAAGTCTCCTTTCCTAGGACTAGCTTTAGTACTACATAGAACCATCCAAGGTAGAAAAGTGACCAACAATCCTATCAGGCTATAATACCTATGTACCAAAATAATGGCAAGCATGACAAAGTAGCCCTAAAGGTGCATTAGTAATATTGACATCTTGGTGGTGTTGACTGTCAACTTGACTACATCTGGAGCTAATTAAAACCCAAAATATAGGTACACACTTGTTAGGGATTTTGTTTAATTTAAAGTGGGAATATCCCCTTCTAATCCATGTATTCTGAGCTCTGAAAAGCACTTCTAATATGGGCTATGCCTTCTACTGGAAGCCTACATACAGGCATGGAAAAAAGCTTTTGCTATTTACCTGCTTGCTCTCAGTTCACTAGCAAGTTCATTTCTTCACTGGCATTAGATGTCTACTTCTTCAGGATTCTGGTGTATCCTGAAGACCTGGTGCGACATCCAGCCTCATGGACTGAACAATTACTTGATTCATGGACTTTCTATTTATAGGCAGCTATTGCTGGATTAGCTGAACCATGGCCTGTATGTCATTATAGATATTATATATTTATTAGAATATATTCTAATATATATATAGTCTCTTGGCATTTTCTGAAAATGATACACATGAATCTAATAACATATTAATTCTGAAAATGAAGATATTTATCACCCCTGGAGTTTTCTGCTTTTATAATTAATTTTCATTATTGACTTTGGTGACTGGTTGCCTTACTCTTTCCATGTTTCAGGGACTACACAGAGATTCAAACTTAGGAATTTCTCAAGTCTTTTCTGAACTTTTCTCTGGGTATGCATAGTCATTCTCCAAATCACTCTATGTATGCAATTGATTTTATATATCCTATTAATTGATGCTGGGCTCTCTAAAAGAAGAGACAAAATACAGTCACCCTTTAAGTCACTTTATAAAAATGCTTGTAACATTTTTACACGGTGAAAACACAATGGTGTCCATATGTTTGTCAGTGCCTCTGGGATCAGAAGTAACAATGAGTGACTGTTACTTCTGATTGCAAGCATTTGGAGGTTAGGAAGTTTATACTCATGAAAGTACACATACACTTTTATATACACTTTATGGAAGTCTATATCCACTGCATCAGAAACCCATACAGCTGTGCATATGTGGCTAGCAAATAAAGGGGCTCACATTTATTAAAATTATCTACAATTTTATAAGTCTTAATCTGATTTTGCATGCCTTTCAGGAGATTCCATGTTCCAAAATACTCCTAGGAGGTGAGTTCTAATGGTATAATTTCTGTGTGAATAGAAACAGCTTCTTAATGCTTTCTGCTATATCATCTTAAAATTATTAATTATTGTAGATTAAATTAACATAAATATATGAGAAGAGGAAGCATAACAAGGAATCAATAAGTGCACATAGACAACTTGTAGTGCTTTTTTCCGTACAAAACAACTTTGATTTATGAAAGCTTTTTTAAAAAAGGATATTTTGCCAATATATTTTATGTCAGATTTAATGAATAAAGTTGTATTCTAATTTGTGTTTCTGAATTCAGTGTGTTCAACAATTATTTTTGTTGAATTAATTAAAAGAATTTTTCCTGTACCACAAATACATACACACTTGGAGTGTGTTGGTTTCAGGAACTGAGAGTACTCCTCGATATTTTAATTAATTTGGCAATAGATTAATAAATATTTGCTGTAACATGGAATGTGAAACGCAGCTATTGAGAATTTCATACTCTGTTAGGCTAAAATCCACTTTTTAAATTTCATTTGAATAGGTTATTCACTCTTGTATAATTTGTACTGTCAAATGTTAATTCTTTTAGTTAGTCAGCAATTCAAAGTGTCAACATACATCTGCAGAAAGCAGCAAACAATTGCACTTGTAATGTCCACTCCAATCTCATCAGAAAGTATGTATTATAAAGCTGTCAGGCTCCCAGTGGTGTTTGTCTGAAAGCTCAAATTTTATCACTGGCAGCAAATGATAGTTGTTTTACAGAAGTTACAGACTATTTTGCATTTTGAGAATATGTGTTCTAACTACTAAAACATACATAACTGCAATTTGAATGATAGTTGATTAATTCAGGTAGAATTGTGCTTCACTAAAGAAGATACATCATTAATTTCACACAATAATTCAGCATTATCAGAACTATTTCATGCACACTCTTCCTTTCATTATACATATTATTAAAAAGTAATATAATTCATAAATTATGGTTCAGGAACACTTATATTTTTATCACTTCCTCAAGTACATTTTGAAAAGAAAGTAACATTTTTTTATGATAAATGGTTAAATTATTCCTATTACCACAATTTGGTACCTGTGGTGGTTTAAATGAAAAATATCTCCTAAAGTTCCATGTATTTAACCGTGTATTTAAACCCTTGGTCCCCATTTGGTTTATGGAGGTTGTTGAACCTTTAGGATGTTCAGCATTGCTGGGGAAGTACATAATTTGGGGAAGATTTTAAAGGTTTACAGCCTTGTTTTCTCTCTCTGCTTCCTGTGTGCTTCTGCCACCATTCTTCCTTGTTTCAATGCCTTCTGTGTTGCATGAATTCTCCTCTGGAGTCTTAAGAAAAAGAAGAAGAGCCTCTATTAAGCTGATTTTGGTCATAATATTTTATCACAGCAACAAAAGTATAGCTAAAACAGTCCTTTTTATTTTTTAAGAAAATTTTGTCTTATCATCCATTAACTAACCATCAGTATAAATGCAAATAGTAAAAAACCACATAGTCTAATCACATTTTATAATACTTACTAAAAATATGCTAACCTCAGAAAACCATATATAAAACACAAGCTATATGACCCCACTACACTGTGAGAATTTCTATTTTTCAGGTGGCTCTTTGTTTTAATGTTCAGTGTAGTAAAACTCCTGTACTCTGATGGTGATTTCCATAGAAGAGTGTTATAGGCTATTAGGGAACAGTTGGAGGCTGCTCATTTGTTCCTGGCTGCTCAGTGCTAAAATAACTACACAGAAGCTGTATTAATCAAATCACTGCTTGGCCTATTAGTTCTAGCTTCTTGTGGCTAGCCCTTGCATCTTAATTTAACTGATTTCCATTAATCTGTGTATCATATGTAGTTGTGGCTTACTGGCAAGGTTCTGGTGCATCTGTCTCTAATGGAGGCTATATGTCATCTCCTTGACTCTGCCTTCTTTCTCCCAGCATTTATTTTAGTTTTCCCTGCCTAGCTCTGCTCTACCCTGTTATAGGCTCAAGGCAGTTTCTTTAGTCATTAACCAATAAAAGCAACACATATACAGAAGGACCTCCCACATCACTCCCATGGGATAGTATATTAGTGCAGAGACACCACTGTTGAGTACCAGCATTAAATCATGTGTCCATACTCATGCTTCTAGTCCATACACATAAATGAAGGTGAAATTCCCTCAACTTGATTTTCAGTTATGTATTTTATAAATTTACTAAATTATTTAAATATTTATCATATCTTTAAGCTTCATTTTCTGTAGGTATCTTTATTCTGGTACTTTCAGAAAACACAACACCAACTTTCTACACTGTACTGCCAGAACAACTCGTTCATGCATTATTTTTGTGTGCTTAAATCATTCCACCACATTTTCTTCCAGTGATGCTTAATTCTTATGTCCTACTTCTAATTCAATAGTCATAAGCATTTCCTTTATCTGTTCTCTTATTTACATGATAGACTAAAATTCAGAGTGAAACTTCATCAGTATGCACTACTTCAAGCCTGTATTCAGAGTGTGAAAGATTTAATTTCCATGTAAGGAATGTTGAGAGATTTCAGTGCAGAATAACATCAATAAAAGCCAAATCAGTAATGAATTCATTATAGTTTTGCCTTCTAAAAGCACTTATATGTGAGCTAATGACTTGGGAGATGGAGTTGGGGCAGTGGTGCTGCCTGTAGGCTACAAGCACAAAGATTGAGCACAGCAAGCCTCAGGTAGTTGACACTGAGGGTAGGGAAGTGTGCTATAGCCTGAACCTCACAGGGAACCTGCTCCCAGATACTCTGCCTAGCCACAAAATCACCTTGACTCTGGGCAACAGTAGCATATCCTCACCAAGTCAGTGACGGTCCAGTATTTATGGTGCTTCAAAGACCAGAAACTTTGAACTAAGCCAGCAACTTGTGGCAGTGAATGTTTGCATCTAAAGCTGTTTGGGCACAAAAAATATACAGTGGGATGCACTGCAGCTTCCAATATCACCGTGATGAACAAATATGCAATGGAGAGTTGTAAACGATGGAGAAATGGGGCAGTGCATGTGTGGTGGAGAGAGGCAGAACTAGAGACTCAAAGGTGGTGACAGGTATGAGAGAAGCCTGTCATTGGTCTACAGGGGAATGGGAGAACATTTTGCATAGAATGATGGCAAGGTAGTCTGCAGCATCTTGGAGCTGGTCCAGACATAGCCCCTGAATATACTGCCCAGCTGCATGATCACCATGAGTTTTGAGCAATGACAGGATATCTGAGATGAAAAATGAAAGCTCTCCACTGTCCATGATGCCTCCAGAGGCCATGATGGTAATCTGTGGTCTATGCTGTTGCCCCAGGCCATATTGAAGTCTGGGGTTCATGTGGATGCTCATGATCTGGGCTGCTGCTGGAGGTCATGTCAATGTCAGAGGCTCGTGATAACACTGTAGGTCAGGTGGATGTCTGTAGTATCCATATCTGTGGCCTGTGTTACCTACTAGTAAGGCCTTGCAGATGTCTATGGTCTGTGCCACCAACCAAAGCCATATAGATGTTCATGGGTCATGCTTCTGCTAGGGTGCCATGTGGATGGAAGTGGTCTGTGCTACCACCAAGGGCCATGCCTACAGGTCAGAGGTCCTGCTGTAGCCAGGACCCATGCTGATGTCTGTGGCCTGTACTGTGACAGAAGGCCATGTTGATGTCCATAGTCTATATCATGCTGAGGTCTGTGGCAAATGCTGGCATTGGAGTCCATGTGAATATCCATGGTTCTTGCTGTCAACAGAAACCATGTGGAAGACCATGATCTGTGCTCTTGCTGATTGTAAAGGACAAGGAAGCTACTTTTGAAGTGGTACCAATGAATGCTAACTTATGGTTGAGAAAGGGAATCATAGAAGGTTTCTTTGACAACCCTTACACTCTAACCCACCCTTTCCCCACAAAAGGAACACTATAGATAATAAGACACCAAAGAGAGCTATTAAAAAATTGGCATAAAGATACTGAAGTGTACTCTTCTGGTCAGGGGGTGGGTGGGGAAGGATGCAGTTTTCTTTGACAGGTTGGCCTCTGGGAGCTTGACCATGCTCTAATGGCTACGCTCAGCATAAACTGGGCTTGTGTTTTGTGTTTTTTTTTTCTTCTATTTTTGAGAGGGGATGGGGAAAGTCACAAGGGCTCGGGTCTAGGCCTGGGAGAACTTGGAAGTGAGTGTGATCAGGATACATTATGGGAAGTTCCCAAATAACCAATACGAATACTATGTTGAGAAAGGATGATAACATTGTAGAGAAATGATTGTTGAATTGAGTTGTTTATATGATAGAGTATTACTTTATTTTATTTATGTTTATCTTATGTGCAATGGTGTTTTGCCTGGATGTGTCTGTGTGAGGGTGTCAGATCTTGAAGTTAAAGACAGTTTTGAGCTGCCGTGTGGGTGCTGGGAATTGAACCCTGGTCCTCTGGAAGAGCACTAAGTGTTCTTAACTGCTTTGCCATCTCTCCAGTCCCCTAATGGAGTATGTTCAAGTAAATGAAAAGGACTGAAACTCACATAACAATACATAATTGTACATAACAATATGCATGGTTCCTAAAACACAGTTGCTTTTGTAAACAAATGATGCCTGAAGAAGCATGCTACGTCCAAAAATTTACAATTTCAGATGACCATCTTGCAACTTATGACAACTCCAAATTTCTCTGTGTAAAATCCTACAGATTGTGATTTTTTTATTTTATTGACTGAGCGATCTCCTAAGCCCAAGGCTTTCTTTTTAATTCAATATAAATATAAATCTTGAAATGTATGATTTCAACACCTCAATAACATAGAAATTATATTTGGATGCTACAAAGTCATTCAATATAAATTTCTAGTACCTAACATAACTTTAAGTTGTGATCTTAATGGACTGAGAGGGGTTGCATCTCAGTTGTACAGGGATTGTCAACCTTATATGGATTTGTAGTGAATTTGAGCATCAGTACGATGAAAGAGGAAAAAGTGTAATATTAGCCAAAAATTAATTACCACAAATAATCTACATTGATTGTTCACATCTTAGACACTAACCAGTATGATCTAAAATGAAATAAAGATGGAGTAAATAAATTTCTCCTGATTTCAATACTTCTCTACTTTCTGCGCTAAAGTCTGGTATGTCTCTGGTCTCCTATTGATGAGGTTATCACTTAACAGGTGAATAAAATGTTAGAGAAGGTACGAGGCAGTTTGATGGTAATTTACATTTGAGCATTGCTGCCTCATAAAGAAACAGCTTTCAACATGATTTTAGATTTTTCACAGATGTAGGAACTCTTTTGATGTAAGTTGGCTCAGACAATGAAATGGCTGGTTTATTGTAATGCTTTACAAAGGATAAATTGGCATGCGTTATTGCTTTTCACCATAGTACAGTAATATAGAATATTTGTGTAGCAGTAATTAAAAAATCTCATACATTTCATAAGGACATTTTCATACTACTATATAATATACTTTGAGCTTATCTCTCCACACTCTTCTAACCTTCTTTTCATACCTTTCTCACATTCTTTATGTCCCTTTGTTCCCCTAGGCAGTTTCTCTTCTGCTGTCATGAAATACATTACACACACACACACACACACACACACACACACACACATATATATATA
>LOJH01011058.1:0-26850 GCA_001685095.1 Ellobius talpinus
CCCACCTAAGGGCTGGCCTATCAAAGGGCCAAGGCAGTTTCTTTATTATCCAATAAAAGTAGCACATAGACAGATGACCCTCCTCCATCACCTACGGGTCCATCCAAGCATATTGTCTTGAAAATGACAGGGCACAAAAGAACAACCCCAGAAGCAGGTGCTCATTTCAAGGTTCTGAGCAAATACATTACTAACAAAAGCAAGTCCATGGTCAGTCCACAGACTGAGCAAATAAATCCATTCTCCGTGTGGAACTGAGATGGAGAGATGAACAATCAAATCAAAATAGCTCATTATTTCCCATCCTTCTGCATCCCTCCTTCACAAGGACAAATCAGACACGGCCCTGGTAGATTCGCACACCTACAGCGACCACCCACATTCACTGGCATAGACTAAAAAGAAGGATGACATTAGCAATTTATGATCAAGGTCCCTGTTATTCATCCATGTCCCTGCCCTGCCCTCCACAATACACTAACAACACTGTCACTGCAGCCAGAGATACTGCAGAAACTGCTGGACAGTGGGACAAGACCGCTATGTGGAATGGTGAATCTAGATTTTTTTTCAGGAGGGTATACAACTCTGGATTTTTATTAACAGCACTAAATTGAGTTCATATTTGTAAAACTATCAGCATAGTATCAGATATAGAGTAAATGCCGTACAGTTGGGTGAAGACAGAAGGGACAAAGGAAGTGAAGGTGGAGGGGCAGATGAAGGCTGAGAAAGAAGGGTGACAAGTGAGAAGAAAGGAGAGAGCTCAAAGACTGATAATGTGGAAATAGAACTACACAGTAACACTGACTTTCTCCACGCCACATCTGGCCAGATTTCTCCTAGCTCTTGGCTTCTGATTCATTGCTGTTGCTCCTGTCCTGGGAGCACCTCTAGCAGGAAATAGGGGGGTGGGCGTTCACAGAGGAGCCCCCATGCTTCTCTGCACTGGGGTACGCCCACTGCCTGATACCCTCTGTGTGCACTGGAGAAGGAGTGAGAGCACAGGATGTGGGCACTTCCATCCTGAGAAGGCTTTCTCCAGAGGTCAAGTGCGAGCCACAGAGCTTCCTGGCCCTCCGACCTCTGTGACCAGGGCCCTAGGTTGGGTCTGATCATGTGTCTTGTCACTTCTACTCCTGTGATAAAACATCATGACTAAGGCAACTTAGAGAAAAAGAGTTGATTTGGGTCCACAGTTTCAGAGGTCAGGGTCCATAATGGTGGAAACAACATGGCAGCAGGTGCAGACTTGTGGCTAAGCTGGAGGCCAAGAGCTGAGAACTCACATCTCGAACTGCAAGCGTAAAGCAGAGAGAACAAATTGGAAATGGCACAAGATTTTGAGACTTCAAATCCAACCCAGTGGCATACTTCCTCCAACAAAGCCACACCTCTTAAACTTACCCAAACAGAACCACCAACTGGATCCAAGAATTCACATGTCCAAGACTATGGGGGACATCTCATCAAGCCACTCACAAAGGCACCCATAGACCCCCAACTACCTAGCTCCCAATCTCCATTTTCTCCTCATTGTGTCTCCCAAACATCCCAAAGTTGATGGGTTGTAGTGTCTGGCTGGCATCGAACTCCAGATCCTCAACTGCTCAGCACATCAGCTTCCTCCAGTGTAAAATATGGATGACTACAATCCGTCAGAGAATCCTCAGAACTGAAATGAGACTGTGTCTGCTTAGAACAGCAACCCAACAGAAGGGCGTTCATGGTATTTGTTAGGGTTTGAATCTAAAAATGTCCCTTAAGGGCATGTTTGGCCACCACCTGATGGGGTTTTGAAAAGTGATTTGATCATGAGAATGCTAACTCCATCGGGGGATGTAGCCACAGATGAATATACTATCCAGTGAGCAGCTCTGCCCCTACACCCTTCCCAGGAAGACGCTCTGCCCCATCTCATGCCCAAAACAATAGAAAAAACCCTCTAAATCCATGAGTCTAAATAAACATGGCTTCACCCTCACAGCTTCACACAATGGCCTCTCTAGAGGGGTCCAATGTGCTAGCCACTCCCAGTGAGACAAACCACTTCCTGTTGCCTGCAAGATGTAGGACTCTTGGCCACTTCTCCAGCACCATGTCTGCCTGCATGGTGCCATGTCTATTATGTCAGATAATAGACTGAACCTCTGAAACTGTAAGCTGCTATTTCAATTTAATGTTTTCCTTTATAAGAGTTGCTGGGGTCATGGTGTCTCTTCACAGCAATACAAACCTTAAGATGGTTTCCCTCAGGGGCAAGAAAGATGATCAGTTATCTGTTCAGGGAGAAGGATAACACACAATGTGATAGATAGTCTGTTGTCTATGTGACACTAGCAAGTCAGTATCTAACTCAGCAAACAGGATCTCTAAATAGTATTTTGTTCAGCCCTACTATGAACTAGCCTGCTCTCAACTGTCCCCAACAGAACAGGTTAGAAGTGACACGTATAGACTTTACATTTGTATGAGTTACGGGTTAGATTTTGGATAGCAATCTTGGGTTCTAGGAACAGCTGGTGGATGGGACGCCACCTGGTGGCCAGGTCATTTATTCATTAGACACCATAAGTCCACTAAACTTTGGGGCATAGGAGCTACCAAAGTATGAAAAAAAATCCTAAGAACCAAAAGATGCTTCTTTAGAACTCCCCAAAGTACAGGATTTAATATCTACAAAACATAACTTGTCAAACATGGCTTAGCCCAGTTACATAAAAATCACTTTTACGTTTTAAAATGTGTAGGGGAGGATTCCACGGAACTCCAGGGGAGACCAGAAGACAGTTTGCAGATGTTGGTTCTCTTCTACCCTGTGGATCCCAGAAACTAAACTCATGTTGTCAGACGGGGTGGTAAGTGTCTTGACCTGCTGAGCTACCTCACCAACCTGCAAAAGTATTTTTAATATGAGACATTTTCAGTAGATACCTTTGCTCTTTGTTATGGTAGTGTGGATTGAACCCAGAGCCTCACGTATACTAGACAAGGGTTTAATACTGAACCTCACCCCCACTGCCACAATTCTGATATACGGAATCTCTCAGAACAGCCAGAGAGGCATGTTCTGTGAGCCATTTTTATGGGATGTAAAATGGACACAAAGGTAGCCACATGCTTAGCGCCATTCTCTAGCACTGTTTCTAAGATGAGGTCTAAGCCTGGTCCTGCAGCAACCCCATCTTGATATCCTAAAATCTTAAGGATGAAAATGAGCGTGATCCCTGACTCTCCCAAATTTGTCACCACAGTCTGTGGCATCCTCCCATGACCCCTTTCCTGTGTCTGTGGGCCCCGGCATCTGATAGTCCCCTTCTAGTATCCTGGTGACAACAGGCTCTGAGGACCTGACAAGGAAATACTTAGGAGTTGAAGGTCCTAGTTTGTGTTGGGTTTTGTCTGTGCCCTGAGAAATTCCTTCACCCATCAGTACCTGGGGTCATTCCAAAGTGCAAGGAAGAGGTCCTGAGGAAAAATTCTTGTCTCCACATCTACAAGGCCATGACTTCTTAAAACCCCTACTTTTCCTTACATCCTAATTTTCATTTTGATCATTTAGAACTGCCAATTTAGTAAGCAGATGTAGGACAAGAAAGTATAACCAGTTTGTTGTCCTTGAGCAGATAAAAGCACTCTCGGAGCCACAGGGGCAGGAGTTGAGAACACCCTCCTGACTGGGCAGCTGTCATCAGGCTCAGCACATCACAGTTTACAGAGTCGAATTCCACACTGGCTCAAGATAAAATATGCAAGCCCCAGGACTGGAGTCATGGCCAAAGAGAATCCCACACCTCTCTACACTTCAAAACCCAGAGAAATGTGTTCTGACTTCAGCCGAGGTTCTAAGAAAGTCTTGGAGAACTGTCACTTGTCTGTATGCATTTCAATTTCCCCATCTGGAAAGTAGGAGTGACCGTTATTATTACCAAGATCAAAGACAGAATAAAACAGGCAAGGCATCCAACGTCCACCTGGTAAAGCTTTGCTAGTAAATATTTACTTTAAAAGTCACATCACATTAAGGTCAATAAGAGTTTCACATGTCACTAAACATAGTACATTTCCAGGTTTAAAAACTCCTGGGGCTGGACAGTTGGCAAGGGTCCTGTCTTCAGGGACTTGCTGGCTTGGGAGCGCTCACCTATCTTATCAGCACAGGATAATGCTTCCTAACCCGTCTGAAATGACCTCCTCAGTTTTGAATTCAGTTGAACATCACCAGCTGGTAAAATATTGGTGCTTGCAGAACATGTTTGAATATAAACATTGATTGAGTTTGATTTTGCAATTTTGTGGCCCTTTAAAAAAAATTCTCTATCAACGTCCTGTGTTCTTTCTCGAAAAACTAAAATTAAGACCCAGAGGGGAAGAGTAGCAGGAGGAAGTGCTAAACTGGAGACTCGGAACTGCAAAGCCAAAGCATTGGATCTCAAGGTTGTCTAAATGTTTACCCTGATTTATGTGAACCTGCCCCCCAATGGGAGGAATTGAAAATCCTGGATTCCTGGATTTCTCAAGATTCAGCCCACCCATCCTTCTTCCTCCAGGCCAGCATTGTCAGAAAACAAAGCTGGCATGTTGTTAGTGAGGAAGGCAATGTTCATGTTGTGTTGAGACTGCGGGTGTACAATTGTTCTGTTCATTTACTAATCTGGTGGCTAGTTTTCAGTCAGGTCTGCCCAACTAGCAAGCTCCCTCTCATATTTTAACCCTGTCCTCTCCTGGGAAGCCCTCCTGCTCCAATCAGATGCAAATATCAAATACCTGCATGACCCTCCCGGTCTCGGGGCCCTCCAGGTCTCCTGTGACCTGAGCTGCAGGCACATGGCTTAGCATTGCTCCACCTGAGGTTCAGAACAATTGTGCCTTCTATGACAAAGGTGGAGGCTTAGATAGCAGTATGGCTCTTTCTGGTTCAAGGTCATAGCCAGGCATGGAGCTTTAAGGGCAGCTACAGCTTCCAGCCAGCCCAGCTCTGCAAACCATTCTGTGAACTTTTAATAATCCCTGTATTAATTGTCCCTCTCAGCTGAAACCCCATACCTAACCAATGAAGTATTGGATGGTGTCTGATAGAATGAACATGCTATTAGGGAAAGATGGGCTCTCCTTTGAGGCTCATCTTCCTCACCAATTAAGAAGTCAAGTCCTTGGACCTCCACAGGCAGTTGTCCCCTGTACTTCAACCAGTAGGGAGCCTCTGTGTTAACCACAGTCCACTGTACAGAGAAGGCTTCTCTGATGGAGTCTGAGAGCTGCACTGATCTATGAGGGCTGAGATATGTATTTAGAAGGCAGTTTCATGCTGTGTCCATTTGGCAAAATAGTAATAATAGGTTCACCCCTAGGGTGTATCAGTTCCCTAGTCAGGGTTCTTGGCCAGATTTACAGTACCAGGAATAAGTTTCACCCAATAGAGATATACTTAAATGCAAACAGAAGACAATTGGTTACTCACATAACATTCAAGCCACTATCGCACCCATGGGTGTATCTTGTCCTGTCGTTACGGTAGCTTGAAGGGTTCACATCTGGACAAACCATTTGACTTTTATCTTCCAGCAGTCAGCACACCACATTCAGTACTGTGAAAGCAATGCATCAGGGAGGAAGCTTCCAGATCATTTCCAGCTTGATTTCTTCAAGTCTTGTGACCAAAGTGTGTGGCATCTCCAGCAACAGGCTCCTACCGTGAAGTTCTGGTGAGCCACCTAGAGAAAATGGCAATAACCTGTATTATTTTAGGAGTCTCTAGGACCTCCTCCATCAACAAAAACTGGAGGGAGGCATCCCACACCTGGAGGGGAGGTGTCCCACACCTGGAGGGGAAGTGTCCCATACCTAACACTGGGCTTTTTATTTGGCACCTAAAGCTTCTGTGAGGAGTGTTATCCTCCATGTAAAATATGGATACATATGTATATATGAAACATACACAATATACATACACAATAGTATGCTTTCTTAATGACTTTTCTAAATATCTTTAATGTTAATTATCTCTCTTCACACTTCCTCCTCTTCTCTCCCCTCCCATTTCCCTCTCCACTTAATCCCTCCTCCTATTCCTCTTTTCCCTTCAGTCTTCCAGACGTGACAGGACTGTTGTGTTCACTAACTTAGCTGCAGTTAGGGTTGCCAGCACAAGATCAAGACTGTCAACATTTCAGAAAGGATGGTGGAGGAGCACAAGAGACCCTTGAGTAGCTATCAACGGTTTATGGGCGCTAGAAGAAGGAGGGCCTCTTGTCCGTGGAGTGTGAATCCTAGTCAATTGCTCTAGTGGATGTCCCCACACCCATGACTGTATGGACACTAATGGGACTCAGTGGGTTACAGAGGGAAAAAAAGAAGAAGTTGGGAGAAGAGATACGAGGGTGGTCCAGGGAGAACTGGAGGGGGCGAGAGGTGAATATGATCGAGTGTGATCACCCCTCTGATCCCTGGCTGCCATGAAGTCAACAGCATCTTCCCATTCACTCCATTGCCGTGCTACTCTTCCCCAACTTCTGACCCAAAGCCATGGATCTAGCTGACTTTAGTCTGAAAACCATGAGTCAAAATTAACCCTTTATCCTTAAGACTATGTCTCTTGGGTCTGTCACAGTACCAACCGTCTCTCTGAGGCTGTTTTGTATGGTATGTTTTTGTCTGGTATGTCACTGGGATACCTTATTCCTGACTTTGATGGTTAGAACAAGGGGCCCTCCATGACCATCCTCAGACCCAAGTAAGAAGGATCCTGCTTTTCATCCTTGCTTCCAACTACTCCTCATTGGTCAAATGTCCTTGGGATTCAGAGGATGTGTTCGCTTTACCCCTTTGTAAACCACACTTGCAGGAAATGGGGCGTAAGATATCCTAAACCAAATGTTATTTACTAGTTGCCATGCTATTCTGATAACAAAATATCTGAGATAATCAATTCACTAAGAGAAGGGTTTGTTTAGGCTCACAATTTTGGAGACCCCAGTTCATGGTTGATTGGCCCCATTGCCAAGTTCATGACAAAGCAAAACCAATCACTTCGTGTCCAGGAAGCAAAAGGGAACAGTCAATGCCCCAATCTTTCCTTCACTCATTGCTCCTAATGACTTGACATCCTCTAACCAAGTTCTATCTCTATAAGTTCTCATTACTTTGCTATGACATCACCTAGGAACCAAGTTGTCATCACTTCCCATTGACGTTACCTGAGAACCAAGCTTCCAAAACTAGAGCTTTTGAATTCAAGAACAGTACTAAAACCCAAGTCTGGGGCTGTCTGGGCCTTTCTCCAGACCCAGCTCAAGGATGAGCCATACTGATGATGTACACATGGTTAGACCCAAGGGACATGTGAAAGAGTTTTCACTCTTAGACGTGTGTAAGACCTGAGATACATTGGATGGAGCCAAGATAGAAAGAGATGGGAGACAGCCTCATGCCGTGGTCTAGCTCCCCTCATCTTCTATGTTCTGGTGCAGAACCTCAAGAAGCCCAATGATATTAAACATAAACCTGAATTTCCAGGTTAGTTTTGACAGTGCAATGGGGACCCCATATCTTGAAATTCTGCATCCATGGATTCGACCAACCAATGATCAAAGCCTTTTGAAAAACATATCTGAAAAAAGTATAATTTGTATACTGAAACATACAAACATTTTTATCATCACTATTCCCTAAGCAAGACAGTGTGACAGTTATTTGCACACACCTACTTTGGATAGCAAATTATAAATTACATAAAGGCTACTTAAAGTATATGGAAGGATTAAAGAGATTATATGCAAACATGACACCATTTTATATAGGTAATTTGCATTTTTGTTTAGGGAGATTCTAAAACTAAACTTCCATGATGTTGAAGTACAGCTGTATATTTGTGAGGTCGGAGAATAGAGGACATTCAATCATTTGTATGCCAGTTCTACAGTGCCGCCTAACCAGCAGATTAGTCGCTGAAAGTGTAGATGCTTAAAACAACACACGTGGTCAATAGTCTTGCACCTGCTCAGGTGGCTTTTGTGCCCTGGTTTCTCAGAGGAGGGAGCTATAGTCAACCTCACCTCTGGGGCTACAGTCCTATCTCCCAGCTTGGTGAGGGTGGGGTTGCTTGACTACCAAGCTCAGTCAATGGTTGTTGGTCGCCTTCTCAAAGGCTATGGCTGAGGGATTCTGCGTCTCAGTGACTCTCACTCAGGGACCGTTCTTGTTTCCTTGCCAAAGATTCCTCCACATGGCAGCTTGCTTTACCAGAGAGGGAAGCAAAGCAATCATGAAGAGATGGCTAGTAAGGATGAAGGCTCCAAACTTAGAAACTGTGATGGTGAGTATTGGCTGTCGCCTGGCAAGATCTAGAACCACTATGAGTCAGGTCCTCTGAGCACCCCTGTTAGGGAGCCTTGACTAGATTTGTTGACATTATTGAAATGGGAAGACCCACTTTAAATGTGAATTAAAAAAAAAAAGTTGTTCTTTGCCTGCCTGCCTTTGTGTCTTGCTAGTTGAGTTCATACGCTCTGCTGTTGCTGTTGTTGCTGCCTCCGCGGCTGCTGCAGCTGCTATTGTCCTTTGCTGACTTCAGAATTAAATTTCTTTGGGCTTCCAACACAACCTGAAATACTAATAGTTCTCCAGGATCCTCCAGGCCTTTGGTGCCAGATTGGCAATGCCGAGGCATCCAGCCTTGTAGAGTGAGCTCCTGTCATGTTCTCAGCTTCTACAAGGTATAGACAGCCTTTGTGGACCTGTTCCGGCTGTATTGTGAGAGTCAATCAACTGAGCCCCCTTCAAACTGCATTTTCATCCTATGGGTCCTGCTCCATTGGAGAACCCTGATTGTAAGCTACCAAGAGACAAGACCGTGGCATGGTGAAGTATGCATTGAACTTTCATCTGTTTCCTGACACAGAGCACCTAAAACCTGTGGCTTTGGGGGATTAATAAAGATAGTTTGTGTATGCCAATAAATGACTGGTATCTAGAGGCCATGGCATGACTTCAGGATGGGTACTAGTCACTAAAAAGACCGAGTCATGACTTTCAGTCCCTTCCCCCAACCTCTGGCGAGGGAGGGAAAGAGACTGAAGGTTAAATTCTTTTCATTGATGGTTCATGATGCATGCAATCATGCCTGAGTAATGAAATCTCTAAAAATAAAGAGTGGGGTTTCCAGATCCCTGAATCTGTGTAGACGCCGTGGAGGGGACACCTGAAGCCCTCAGTCCCTCTCTTCACGCCTTGTCCTGCCCATCTGCTGCTCATCAGCAGGTAACAAGCTAGCAAACATGTCTTCCTGAATTATGTAAGCCCCATTAACAAAGTCATCAAGCACAGGGGTGTGACCATGAAAATCCAGTCTGCAGCCAGTCTCTCAGGAGCTCAGGCCACAGTCTGTGTCCAAGACTGGTGTCTGAAGTGGGAGTTGGTCTCAGGGCTGAGAGCTCAGCCTGCAGTAGCTACCACCCCCTCGGAAAAAGACCGTGTCAGTCCTGAATTTAAGGCAGCTAGTTGCTCATGCCTGCTGCAGAATCTGCAGGACTGCCTGCTAGGAAGGGGGAAATCCCTACATTTCTATTGACTATTGTCACAGAAGTTTTCGGTGTTTCTAAAAGTGAAATGAAATGGTGGGGAACTCTTTTCTTCTCTATAACCTTTATCTTAGGCATGCACTGCTGCACAGATAGGCAGTCCATAAAGAAGAGAAGTATGTTTGGTCATGCACAAAAGAATGGGAAGTCTAAGAAGCAGGACACTAGCCGGCAGTGAGGACCCTGGCTACATCCTAACATGACATCACACAGTATCACACGACAAGACCAAGCAAGCTTCCTAGCTCAGCCCCCCCCTCCTTAGAAAGCCGCAATAGGACCATGGAGGCCCACCCTCCTGCCCACCCTCCTACTTCACTCAACCCTTATTGCCTCCAAAATGTCCTGCCTCCAAAGGCCATTGACACATGAACTTGGACATTAAGTTTCTAACACCTAGACCCTGGGGACAAATATCACAATAACTGTGTCATGTTCTAATGATTCAAAGCAAGTCACTACACCACCCTACACTCAGAGGGAGGATTATACCAGGACACAAATACCGGAAGTATAGGCTATTGTAGAAACTGCCTTCCAACACTGGATTGGTTCATGACTTCCGGTTGTTGAGGTGTTTGGAATGTTGCCTTTCCAAAGCTCAAGCGTAGACTTGCCCTCTGCTGAGAAGCCCATGAAGCTACTGAGCTACTGCTCACCTTGACCTAGGCCCCAGACTGTGCCAAAGCCAAGGCTGTGCTCTCAGAGCTGCTCCCAAGAGTTGAGTGCTCCCTAGAGCACTACCCAGCATCTTAGACAGATAAGTAAAGCCCAATTCAGAGGGAGCTTCCATGAAGGACAGAAATTACCACCTCCCTGTTCCAATTACCAGCTGAGCTAATTGCAAAAGTAATTGCAATTGAAGGGTCTAATTACAAGGCTGGGCCAGAGAAACCTTCCCTCCCTCCTATCTCTCAGTACCCGGTCTGCTGCCTCCTGGGGGCTGAGACAGGATGGAAACCCCATCCTGAGAGGATGGAAGGCCTGACGTGTATCCCAGGGGCCAGACTGATGAAGTAAAGCCCAATTCCTTTCTACCTGCATGAGGGGGGCTCTCCCTTTGGCTTCCTGTCCAAACCCTGCACCAGCTAGCCCACCCCCAGGCCACTGAGATCTAGGAGCTATGAGCACCAGGGTCTTCAGGCCCAACGCCCACACTTGGCCAATTCTTGCTCTGTCCTTCCCTATGAACACTGAGTGCTGTCTCTGCTGGGGTCCTGCTCTCAGAATGCTCCTCCATGCTGTGTGGACTCCCCAACTGTCCTGATACCCATGGCCCACCTGGCCCTGAGTGAGCTCAGCCCACACAGTGTTCATGAGTAACTGGGGAGCATGAGGGTTAGCTAAGGATGGCCTAGATCAGTAGACTTCCCTACCTGCTGGCAGCTCCACCTGATCACTCCTCCCAGGAGGTCCCACTCTCTAAACTAGCTCTCTTTGGGTGCCACCCTGGTCACCTTATAGAGACCATGGCCAGGGAAAAGCCTGGGTGCACCTAGTGTCAGAATTAGCACTGAACTGGGGACCAAGCCTTTCCACATGGGTCTTTGGGGGACATTCTACCTCCAAACTACATCACCACTCCTGCTCCAGGATTGGATAGCGGTGTCCAATCTCTTTACATAGTGGCCATCTATCTGTGGATCTAATGATCCTATGAGGCTAGAGCAAGGACTGTGTCCATTCTTCATCCTTTCAGCCAGGAAAATGTCTCTGTAGACAGTAGTAAGTGAATTAATAATGAGCACATGTATCAGGAGTGAGCAAGATCAACAGCAGCTAAAGTGTGTCTCAGCAGGCTAAAACAGTCATTCCTCCCAAACCCAGAGGCCAGGCTACCAGAATAGTCTCCAACATGCCCACAGCTAACCATCCTGGAAGCACCCACGTTTCTGCCAGCACTGTGTGTGTCAGGGCATGAGTTTCCACCAGGGGGCAGTGCTGGACCATAGTACCCATCTGGCAAGTTCCTGCACTGCCTAAACCAGGCAAAAACCCACCCCATGTGAGGATAATAGACTCTTAGCTACTAGGTTAAACTGAAGGAAACCAAGGCTGAGGCGCCAGGTGGACATAGCATCACACCTCATCTCTGCCATTTCCACCCACACTGTAGGAGTGTAGGGAAATTCTTTTACCATCAATGGTGATACAGATTGTTTGTACGCCCTTTGGGATCTCCAGCGGCCATTCATCTGCTAAATACAAATTTGTCATTGGCTAATTTTCGGTTTGATTTCTAAAAGATGCCACGTTAACCCAACTTAAGCTGAAGGGAGGGGAGTTGAAAATGCTAACCCCAAAATCCTGTTAAGAAAAGCTCTGACTTATTGCCTTTTAACAATGGGCTGAGCTTCAGTCAGAAAAGACGGCCTGGGCCATTTCTCAATTTGATACAGAAGGAAAATGAGAGGATACTAGAGCAAGGCATTTTGGGAGCCAATTGAATTAGCAGTTAAGAGTTTCTCACACAAGAACAAAGAGCATGGACTGGCTGAGGGTAGGTTTCTTTCTCTCCCCTGCCTCCCAGCAGCCCCAGGATTCCCCCCCACACACATGAGAACCAGCATAGGCAGTGCTCAGAAAGCGTGCCCTGCACTGTGGTGCTTAGGGGAAGGCTTTGAGAAATATTGTCCTACTGTCTGCCTGAGCTTCTGTCTGCATCACCAGGAAACCCGGGCTGCAAGTCCTAAACGCTGACTTGAGTTAAGTTCATCTATCAGAAAGATGTCCGACAGCTGAGAAAAACAAAGGGAGCCTGGAAGGTGAATTCAGTACATGCTGAAGCAGCCTGGGGCCGGGTGCTTCCTCTATCAGCTAGGGTAACCACTCGGTGATGAATGATCTGTGATAGGCTGTGAACCAAAAGCCCTGGTGTCAGGTCACACCCAACCCCAGCAAGCTGGCTGAAAGAACACAGGGCATCCTGGTGAGCAACCCCAGGACAATGGCACTCAAAATGAAGAAAGGGTAAGTTCCGGGGACGGGATCTGGGTAGCACAAAGCCAGTCAAGCTTCATGTCACAAGCCAATACAATCGGTCTGGGTTGAGAATCAAGCCACACACACACACACACACCCTCTGATCATTGGATCTGACTCTATCACAAAGCATGGAAAGGTGGGCTTGGGGAAGAAACAGGCAACATTCTTCCTTGGGAGCGTGCAGAGCTTGGCTGAGCAAATGTGAGTGTGCAGAGCTTGGCCGAGCAAATGGGAGTGTGCACAGCTGACTGAGGCAAGGCTTGTGGAAAACCGAGTAGAGTGAGCAAATGCATGAGTGAAAGAGAGAGAGCCCTCTGCCCAAACAGTCTCAGTGGCTGCTATTCTCATAGCTTGACAGCTGTTTGCTGTGTGAACACTAGCAGGCCCTTGGCTCCTCTGAGTCCAGCTGTATCACCAATAAAAATTGTTCTGAACAAGCTCGCATGCCCTCAGCCGGCTCTCTGTCTTCCCTTACACGGAACAGGAATGGAGACCAGTCGTCACAGCACCACCATGCAGCAATCATGAGTACTGTCACACAGGTGCATGCCCTCTCTCTCTCCCTCCCTCCTTCTCTCTCTCTCTCTCTTTCTTTCTCTCTCTCTATCTCTCTCTTTCGATCTCTCTCTTTCGATCTCTCTCTTTTTCTATCTCTCTTTCTCTCTTTCTATCTCTCTCTTTCTATCTCTCTTTCTCTCTCTACCTCTCTTTTTCTATCTTTCTTTTTATCTCTCTCTTTCTCTATCTCTCTCGTTTCCTATCTCTCTCTTTCTCTCTTTCTATCTCTCTCTTTTTATCTCTCTCTCTATCTCTCTCTTTCTATTTCTCTCTATTTCTCTCTCTCTCACACACACACACATCAGGCTCTGGTGGAACGGTGGCTCTATGCACCACAGGCCATTAAATGATAAGTTTCTAGAAACCAGGGGGGCTGGCTTCCCAGGAACTGACTCCTCCATTCATTAGCTGTATGGTCCTGGGCAAGATGTGAATGTTAAAACTCACAGGAACCTGCTTCCCTCAAACCCAGCTCTCCACCTGCAGGCCCAGGCCATGGACTCCAGGATGAGACATTTAGGGAGAAGGTGACTCAGTGCAGCCCATTCCTGCCACTGGAGACTTAGCCAACGTGTGGGTCCAGAGTCCTATTTATATCCAAAGGTGGTATTTACCAAAATCATATGTTAGCACAGAGAACTGTTGCGAAATTAAACCCAGAGATACATGGGTATTCAAGCCCTATAGAAATCTCTGATTTGTACACATAAGCATCCAAGGAAAAAAATTACCCCAGAGAGGACTCATTTTTGATGATGTTCTTCCATTTCTGCTCATATCCTGGACAGTTCTCTGGGCTCAAGGTGATTTTAGAATCTTCTAGCATCGTGCACTGTGGAGAGCACAGCACAGGTAGACAGCTACACATGAGATTTTAGGCTTCTCACCACCCCAGGGCCAATAGCCCTTGGTCTTCCAAATTACTTGATGAGACATATCATTAAATATTCTGCAACCACACAGTGAGCCCCAGCTTCCCTACCTGAGATCTCTATGCCCTTTCCTCCCACTGCCCTTGCCCTGGGCCAGTCCCACGTGATTTAGGTTTGTTGTTATGGCAACATTCTCACTCCCAGATGCTGTTTGCATTAATTATAGTAATGCAAGATGCTGAGATAAGTGAATCCAAAGTGCTCAAAACATCAGAACTTGGTTCCTTCTTCACACGGCAGTCCATGGGCCCTGCGGTCCTGATAAATGAAGGTTCTTCAGGATGATCCTGATCAGGCTTTCATCATGGCGGTCAGCTCCCCTTGAAGACAAGGGCCGTCTCTTTCTGGCTGTGGGAAAGAGAAAATGAGCAGGGATTCGCTTTAACGTCTTAGTGCCTACCACTTCCATCCACCAGGGCAGAGCTCAGAACACAGCTGTGGCCACATTAATGCCAAGGAAGGCAGGAACTTGGAGAAAAGCAATCTGGGGAGAAGTCAACCATCAAGAGAGATTCCCAGTAGCTATCATTAAGAGTTTCTCCCTGACCCCCACTTTCTAGTGGTGGATCTGTTGTCACCCGTGCATTCATCTGGCAAGTGTTTGCTTCCTGTGCACATGCTTCATACAGGCTTCACATCAAATGGACACAGTCCTTGTGCCTTTGGCTTCCAGTCACCACAGACCCCAAAGGAGCACCTATTTATACCCCAGTGTGATCCACACCAGTAGGAAGTGTGCAGAAAAGGAGCTGATAAAGTATCAAAGGGGAGTGTGTCAGACTTCTCCAGGGAGATGGCCCTGAAGCTGAGTCCTATGAGAAGTGAGGAAACATCTTGATGGAGGAGAAGGTCAAAGGTAGATCCTAGGCAGTCGCAGATGTCAGCTCATAGCCAGCCTGCCCAGTTGGGTGGGGCTGATGGTGGGAAAGGAGGCCATTAGTGGGGACCCCTTGGGAGACGGTTCTATCTTTGGCTGATGAAGTCAGAGATCATTATGGAGCACAGCAGCCACAAAGCAACAGATCTGCCCCAGCAGATTCCGTTTCTTCTGCTGCTCTAACAAACGACCACAGACGTGAGGGCTTGAAACAACACGGAAGCCAGTTCAGTCAGGAGGCCGAGTAGAGACCCACAGGGCTAAATTATGGTGCAGGCAGGGATGTGCCCCTTGAGGGGCTCCTGGCCTTTCCTCGCATCTAGAGACTGTCTACATCCTTGCTTCCAGACAGAATAACAGCATCCCTCCCTCCGACCTCTTCTGCCTGCCCCCATGTCTTCCTCCCTACTTACATCACCATGTCACCCTCGCAGTGAGGACACCCTCTCAGAACAAGGCTAGAACGGTCCAGCACGACAGTGTGAACGCTGTAGAGTGGCCATGTCACCCTCACAGTGAGGACACCCTCTCAGAACAAGGCTAGAACGATCCGGCACTACAGTGTGAACACTGTAGAGTGGCCATGTCACCCTCACAGTAAGGACACCCTCTCAGAACAACGCTAGAACAGCCCGGCACAACAGTAGAGTATAGCAATATATAAACTGGGTCCCCTGGCTACTTCTGGTTACTATAAAGTTCTTGGCCCCGCCCATAGTCATGTATGCTGCAGTTAGCAATGACTAGCAATGCAATGGTTTATCTGTGCCAGCCTCACCTGGTTTACACGGATAAGCCAAGTTAGCCCCCTACTTCAGACTCCTAATTGACCCTTGCCGTTCCCCATCGCCATGGAAGGCCATGTGCTCACAGTACTCAGAGATGAGGAGATGAACAACATCTCCAGTGGTCATTATTCAGCCTCCTGAAACTCTTCACCTCTGCCAGCAGCCACCAAGGGTACTCAGACAGGAACAGGGGCATCTGTGCAGATGGCCACACTCAAGGACAGGGGAGCCCTCAGTTCTCAGACAGAAGGAAAAACATCAGCATGGAGCCTGGCAGCAAGTCCTGGCCCCTGCCGAGGACAGCTGTGCATCTTGTCCTAAATCCTTGACACCTTTCTGGTAATTGCATACCAATTTCCCTGAGTAACCCAGTCCTCCTAAGACAGCCGCATCCTCTATGGCACTGCCCTCGGTCCCTTCGACTTGTGTATGTATTCTATCATCTCTGCCACCTTAGTCTTTTCTCAGATCCCTCAGTTCCAGAGAGAAACACAGCCTTCCCTAAGTCTGTCAGGATCACATCTGAAGCTGCAGGAAGGCCAGCAGCTGCTGTCTGAGAGCAGGGAAAAGAAGTGCCATTGGCTCCTTGCCAGAGGTTGCTATGACCTGTTCTTCACAGAACACAGAAAGCCAGGCAGGGCTTCTCATTCTGAAACCTCTCCAAGGTCATGGCCATCCCCCAGAGAAGAAGCTGGGTCCCTGAGATTTGTCCCTAAGCACAAGAAATCAGGAAGCATCCTTGAGGGGCCCAGTGCCTGAACCCTTACCATCTCTGCCACATACTCACGTCAACCTCCCATCTGGCCAATCACTCTCCTGATGATGGTGGGACCCAGTCTACCACCGAAACTTGCCTTTTCCCCATCCCCCAGAAAGCCTGGCTGGATAATGACCCTCCCAGACATTCGTGGGTCCCCAGCTTATTGCCCCCACCTACATTTCTAGGGAGCACGTAACTCTGAGTATACTGACTTCTGAGGAGTCCTCAACAAGAACTCTACGTACTGCAGGCAAAGCCAGGATTCCAGGGCCTCCCGGGCTCTCGCTGAGTACCATGATCCCAGTCAAGGCTAAAGAGGAAAGAAACAGGGTGCCTCTTTCAGACCTGATGGGGGTGGGTGGGACTAACAGGAGGTAGGGTGCATGTGGCACAGTGGTCAGGCCAGGTGTCCATTTCTCTCCCATTGGATCACCTGTGCCAGGACCTCTGCTTGTAGGAGGCTGAACAAGGCATTCCTCACCATAAGGGCAGGTAGGTATACCTAGCCGGGGAAACTGACCCTGGGATAAGTAACCTATTGGAGCCAGCATCAGTCCTTGCTTCACTTTGAATCCTCCAGTTCTTCAGGGTCTCAGGAGACCCTTGAGGGTCTGCAAAAGAAGGAAATGAACTTCTGAACACCTCCTGGGTACCAGGCCCTTTCCTAAGATGCCTTGGACAGGATCTAACGGCCACGGGTACCAGAGCAGGGATCGCAGTCCAGGCCACCCATGTTTTATATCTCTCAGGCCTTTCTTCTCAACACCGTCAGGCTCCTGAGGAGGATAGACCCGGTCACCACAGCCTCTTCCACAGGAAAGGAGGGTTTCCTGCAAAGAGGGGTGTGAGCAGGAAACTCAGGGTGAAAGGCAGAGTCTGCTGCTCCTTTATTCAGATTCTATGAGGCTGCTGCTTCTTAGAACCAGTGGAGCAAGGCTCCTGCCCTGTTCTGTTCCAGAAGCTACAGCCAGCCTGGGTGTCCAAAGCCCTTCATGGCTACTCGTGTCTTAGTAACCTACAGGACCATTGCCCTTCTGAGCTTGCCAAACAATCAAAGGTGGTATCTACACTGGTAGCCGGGGCTGTGCTGAGGCCAGGTGACCCTTCCACACAGCTGTTGATGCTGCAATCACCGCTTACAGGTTCCCGTGCGCACGCTGTAGGTTCCGGCAGTACAGTGTCTGGCAACCAGAAGTCTCAGTTTCATACGCATAAACGGATGGTTCTAGTATTGGCTTAAAAGACAGCTGCCAATGAGTAGGCTCTCGTTTGTCAAATAGTGTTGCTATTAACCGACTGCTAATCCCCCGGCAACACGTGGGAGATGGTACTGCTCATCTCATTTCGCAGAATTCAAAACTGAGGCTAAGGAGTTTCAGGACCACACCCAAGGTCCAGGGTGGAAACATGATAAAAGCAAAGGCGTCCTCAGCACTCCAGGACACAGCATCAGGGAGAGCCATCTTCACTCCCTAGTACAACAGGACCAAGGACAAGAAGCCACAACAGCCTGAGTCCCCTCCAGTGAGGGAAGACAGGCCCAGGCCCAGAACTGTGACTCCAGGTGCTGAGAGAACCAAGGATGGACAGGTGGAGCTTTGCTGTGGTTTGCACGTGCACTTCCCAAAATTCAATGTTGGAAACTTACTCCCCAAATTCAAATGTCGGCGTGTTTGGAGATGAGGCATTTGGGAAGTAATTGGGGGGGAAGTAAGACCATGAGGTAGGGGCCCCAAGATAGCATTAATGGCTTGTTTTTGTTTTTGCTTTTCATTGTTTTGGGAATTTTGTTTTGTTTGAGACAGGGTTTCTCTGTGTAGCCCTGGATGTCCTGGAAATCACTCTTTAGACCATGTGAGTCTTGAACTCACAGAGATCAGCCTGCTCTGCCTCCTGAGAGCTGGGATTAAAGGCATGTGCCACCACTTCCCAGCTACTTCAGCAGTTCCTTAAGAAGAGGGAAAGAGACACCTTCACTGCCTCACCATGCCCACACCTCCATGCTATGAAGCAGCACAAGGTCCCCAGGACTCAGGACACTGTGCCAAATAAACTTCCGTTTTCTACGGATAACCCAGTTCCAGATATTTTGTTACAGCCACATGAAACAGACTAAGACAACTTTGACTCAGCCAAGCGTTCCAGGGAGACACTGTGAAAGCCAGCTTTCTAGTCACACCTCAAAGGACAAAGGGTATGCAGAAAGCAGCTGACTAGTATCTGAAAGGGACTGGTAGCTTGTGAGCTCAGAGTTCAGTGCCAGTCTCTGCTCTTAGCTGTGAGGTCCTGGAGGAGCAAGTTTGCTTCTCAGGGTGCCTGTTTTTTTTTTTTCTAAACAGCTCAGCACTTAGTAATAACAAGAATGGAAGAGGCCCTGGTGAAATAAGATTGCGTGTTTTCTCTAACTCCATTTACTGAGTGCCCCTGCATGCCCCACCATGGGTGCCCATTGCGTGCCTCGTCAGGGGTGCAAAGTTGGTATCTCATTGCATACCAAGATTCCTGGTTCCAAAGAACAGACAAAACTTTAACAAGACCATACAGAGATCCACTAAGCGCTTTCTTCGTGTCCTTCATCCCATCAAACTCTCCAAACATGTCCATGGTGTCACTTACCTCACCTTGCACGTAAAGAACAGAAGGTCCCACCATTCTGGCCCACGTGCTACTGTCAGGCTTAGTGTGCATCTGGACATGTCCAGACGTCAACCTTGTTCCAAAGGGCTTCCTGGCCAATGTGATGCCTAGGCTCCACTGTTCAAAGGAAGCACTTGTGAGAAAGTGTCATGTTGTCTGCTAACTGAAGAGCAGTGGATACAGGTGGTTTGGTCACCCGTACAACAAACATCTCACATCCTCTTTCTGGTCCTCTTATGTGAATAGCACAGCTTCCCATTGACCTACTCTAGAATCTTCCTCACACCCAAGGGGTTTCGAGGTGGGAGTGGGAGTGAAGCCCCCATCTCCAGGCACAGAGCTCAGTGGGGTGGTGAGGATGTCACACCCTGCCCGTATGGGATTGGGGGCCGAATCCCAAACTCCCAGTGTCTCCGTTAGTCGGACTATGGAGAGGAGGAGACTGAAGCAAAAGTCAGCTGTGCCCTCCCCCTGCCTCCAAGTGAAGACAGCAGAGGAGGAAGGGATGGGAATCAGAAGCCCTGTGGCATCTTTTGGTTCTCTGGAGCAACCTTGACTCAGGCTAGGGCAACCCTGTAGAACACTTAGAGAAATAATCAAGTACCCTCTTTTCCTTGAGCCAGTTTGAATTAGAACTCTGATACTTGCTACAGCCTTGATAAATGCAGTATGTAACCCAAAATGGAGCCAAACTATCACGTGCCACAAAAGACTTGGAGACAGTTATTAGCATTTTAATGGTAGTAATTAACCAAACAGGAAAACAGTCAAATTAAATAAGAGCATTTTCCTTATCTAGAAGGCAGTACTTAAGGAGAAAATTATTTACTTAAGTTAAAACAGTCAAACTCAAATGAGAGACTAGAATGGCAGCCCCCAGGGGCTGGAGGGGAGAGATGCAGAGTTACTGATCAATAGCTATAAAGGCAAGGGGACCGGAGCTGGGGGTGATTCCATGGTAGAGCCCTTGTCTGCTATGCTTGAGAGCCAGCCTTCTATATCCAGCACCATGACTTTTCAAACAGATGAGCAGGTTCTAGGGATCTGTTGTGCACCATGGAGACCATAGGTAACCCCATGGTGATCCCACACTGAATATTCGGTTCATGCAGTAAGCTTCAGGCTGTGCTCCTACCACAAAAAGTTTAAAATCTTTAAAGGAACTAGAAAATAATGGATGGACTGTGTCAGAGGATAAGGAAGACGATGGTGGAGTCTTCTGAAGTAGCTGAGTCCCAAGAGGTAGCACCCACTCTGAGCTGAAGGCTGACTATGTGCAAGGAGCCACCCCTGTGGATTGAGTGCTGACTATATGCATGATATCTCCTACTATATTTATGTTTAACCCTCAAACACCCCACGCATGCAAGGGCGTGAGGGAATTGTTGTTTAGCGGGAATAGACACTTAGTCGAGCACACACACAGTTCACACCACTCATGCCAAATGCAAGGTCATCTTTTCATCACATCGTTCCCCAATTGTTTGTGAAGCATCTGTGACCACAAACCCCGTAATCAGCACAGAACATCACAGAGTGGGGAGGAGAGCATCTCAAATGAGAAATCACTTCTTCAGCTGAAGGCTAGCACAGGTGGAAACACCAAAGGTCACCCCATCCCCAACCATTTTAGGGAGTCCAGGCCAAGGGTAAAAACCCAAGACTGCCTGGCTGCAGAGCCTGTGACCAGCCTACAAGGTCAGAAAAAAACTCTGTTTCCAGGGCTGAAATATGCTCTGCCCATAGAACCACCCATCCTTTCTCTGACTCAAAGGCCAGCATTCCCTCTAAGCCTAAGATCAGCAACATACCCTCTGTGTATGAACACTAGTGCATATTCTTTCTGTCCTTCAGTGTAGCCTCTGCCCCAGTCCTGGACAAACACATGCTGCACCTACAGGACCAGCACTCCTGACATCCTCACAACCAGCACACCCAACATCAGGACCAGCCCACCATGACCAGCACTCCTGACATCCCCATGGCCACCTGACATCCCCATGACCAGTACATCTGACATCTCCAGGACCAGCACACCTGACATCCCCAGGACCAACACATCTCTCTCTTGAGATGAGCAAGGCTCCTGCATGTTGGATTGACATCACCTCTGCTCTATGACAAGCCCAAGTGCTGCCTGAAAACCCACCCACTCTTCCTTACTAATCAAGAAGCAGATAACTATTCAGTCTTTACCCGCTGGTTCAAGTGAAAGCAGACAACTCCTCTGTAGACCATGACAGTGCCATCCAGAAACCTGGATCTTGATTAGAAGTGCAAAGAACTCAGAATCACATAGAGCCAACTGGACCCAGCTTAGCTGGAGCAGAGTGTCGGGCAGCACTGTATAGATATCAGGGTTGAATCCTACTCTCGGATGTCCCCTGGTCCCTATGAGGGTGGTAATGCTGGGACTTATAAAACAGAGGAGAAAATGGTACCAGAGCAGATACAGAGAGAGCAAAGGAGAACCTTAACCCAGACTGCTGAACCTCCAGAGGCCTGGCAACCCTGGCCCCACCCTTGCCAACACACTGATGTTTACAAGCAGAAACAGAGCCAGCTCCAAACCAGTTGTTCATTGTTGGTTTTTATTGCTGCAGAAAGAGAAACCAACCCCTCTTCCCAGATGCACAGAAAGGGTCAACAGGGACTGTGGGGACCCAAGCTGCTCACACTCTCCTCTGGCACCCTCAGAATATATCGCCATGCTGTGGGAACAGGCTCCTCGGTGCCATAAATAATGGAGAACCCGTGCGTTCTGTGGCATTCTGCTGAAGTCATCACTCACCCACACACCCTGTGCTGCCTGCACAGCCAAAGAGATTTCTTGATGAAGTTTTTTTTTTTTAGGAATGCAGCCTTTTATTGAAGCTAGTGTTTGATTTTAGCATCCGCTGAGCTCGGTGCCACAAATTGTTTTAGGCAATGGAGACCCAGGGACGACCTTGCAGCTCTTTACTCAGGAGAGAAGGGGGGATGGAAAGAAGGAGATGGATGGAGAGGGGGGAAGAGGGAGGGAGAGCTGGGGAGAGGGAGGGAGAATGAATTAGAATTGCTACCCTGTAAATTATTCACTACAGTTCCCAGCAGATGGGAGGAGGGGTACTAGGTGGGGAAAGAGGTAGGTGAGTATAGAAGGGCCAGACAAGTCTGGGCTTCGCAAGGGGAGGAGGCCAAAGGAAGAAGAAAGATGAGCAATTCCCCAAGACTAGATCCAATGAGAAGACAAGGATGATCTTGAAATGGATGAGGAGCAGCCGGGATGACCCTAACGGGTGGCAAAGTCTGCTGTGAGCCCTGAGCACACCCACAGGCAGGAGACTACCCTATGCAACAAGCAAGACACAGGAACTGAGCCTCCAGAGGAAGCAGCTCTGGGCCCTGTGGAACCTGAAGAAAGCCCTGAAAGTCAAGTGCATAAGCTCTGGACCTGGGGAGGTTAGCCAAGTGCACCAACATCTTCCAAAGGCCAACAGGCACCTTCAGCAGAGTATGGTTTGAAGGAGCAGAGCAACAGAGAAAGGAAAAAAATTACTGTGGGGTGGAATGTGGGATCAGGAAAATGGGGTGAAGCTAGAGGTGTCACCAGGAGATGGACTGAGGCATTTCTAAATAGAGAGGAACAGACAGAGAAACCCTCAAGAGTGGGAGCCATCTGTTGTCTTAGTTCCCAGCTGCTGTTCCTCAATATATTTGATAGCCAAACCCTGCTTTGCTTTGGGGAATCCCTAGTCATGGTCCTTATGGTTCAAGTGGCGTGAGTGACCTCCTAAATGCAAGGGCCAATTCCACTTAACCAACATACTCCATCTCCCATAAACATAGGATTATTGGTGAACACATGACCTAAATAAACCAATGAGTGGCTGCCCTAGGGCTTTTGCTGGAATACCTAGGAAACAGGTGTTTTCTTTTTCCTGGACTTGCTAGTTGTTACATGAAAGAATGTCTGTCTAAGAATGGAGCCAGAGTGGAAAGACATTCTTTAAGTACCTTGCATGCCTGATGCTCCCTCTGCCTTTGGATAGTCCATTACAGAAGTCAGCAATTTCCCCCTTATGTTTAGCAGCATTTGAGATGGCTTATCATACTCATGACCTCTAGGACCATAACTGAGTGAAAATACCTAAGTGGGGAAGATGGTGTGTTGTGGGAGGGAGGATGTGGTGTCTGTCCACTGTGAGCAGGACATGGCAGGAAACAAAGATGTTTAGGCAGATTGTGACCAGCACACACAAGGTAGAGACATGTGTATTATGTCTGCGTCACTGTGACCAAACTGCTCCCACAGGAGCAATGGACAGAAGAAAATGTTCACAGTTTTGAGGAGGTTTCAGCCCATCATTGGCAGAGAGCCACAGAAGGGTTCACAGAGGAGGATGCGAGCATTGGGGCCTCTTCACGTGATGGCAGATTAGGAACTAGAGAAAGCAACCAGCTCAAAGATTATTGTAATCCTTTGAAGGGTCACCCGTAGAGCTTTACTTCCTCCAGCCAGGCACCACATCCCACAGCCTCCAAAATAGGGCAAGCTGGGCCCTCACCAATGGGGATGTTCTGATGCAAACCAGCCAGGCATAGGCTGCCGAAGTCTGGCAAGGACTGCACAGCAGAGGAATGGCGCCTTCTATTATATGTATGTAGAATCACTCTGTTTATTCAAATGTGTTTAAAACCTAGAAAGAATTCCCAAGCGTGAGCCAGACATTTTTCTTCTCAGGCAGTGCTGAACGAAGGTGCTATCCAAGGTACTGAAAGCCCCAAGGGGCTGTTCCAGGAAAGGGAGCAGGCTGAGCCTAGTGGGAGGAGATTGGCATGCTGGCTGGCACATTGAAATGCCACCAAGCTCTACCCTCTTCGCCTCTGCACAAGTGTAATCCATCCTGTGCCATGTCCCTGTTCCCACAGAAGATGAGGAAAGTCTGTTTCTGCCCCCCATCTTCTTGGAAACCAAACCCAGGACACCCCAAAACCTTTTTAAAGCAATGAGTAATGCAGTCTTTTAGGGTGAGCAGTAGGTAGCATTATATAGCCCAGTTTTTTACTTCTTCCTATATTCTTTGTGGTGTGATTGTAGAGTTCTTCTCATTAAATGACTAGGGCAAATCCCCTTCTCTTGACCTCAGTCACAGTTGTATGACTTGCTTTGGCCAACTCGATGTCATCAGAAATGGCAGTGAACCTGTTCCTGGCCTAGACCATCAGAGAATCGATACTTAGTCTTGCCTCCTAGAGTTCTGCCATCACTGTGAGGACAGCAGGCATGGGGGAAAACTACTACTGGGAGGTCCCTCCCCTGCCTCTAACCATCTTGTGAGCAGAGGTCAAGGATGGTTATATAACTTAAAGGGTAGATAACTTCTGCACAATGATACTACAGGATCAAGACACCTAGAGCAGGTCACTGCACCCAGCAAGGCCCTTTCTTTGTTCAGCTTCTCGGATCAAACACCCAGAAAGCCTACCCTGGTGGAGGCAGTGAACGCTGTTGTTTTAGTCAGGTTTCCAGGAAACGTGGGTCCTGAAGTAAAGGCCATTTCACCACCTGGCTTTGGACACATTATTCTAGAGCTACCAATGGTTTCTATTTTCAAATAGTTATAAGATGCCAAAAGAATGCCATCATTTGGCAAGATTTTTAAAAGATATGCATATTCAAAAATAAAGTTTTATTGACGCTTGGCCATGCTTGGTTATTGACATCTTCTCTT
Organism: Ellobius talpinus; assembly: GCA_001685095.1. NCBI lineage: Eukaryota > Metazoa > Chordata > Mammalia > Rodentia > Cricetidae > Ellobius > Ellobius talpinus. The sequence goes on from LOJH01011058.1 coordinate 24,830, forward strand.
TCGGAAGCTGCAACAACTACAAAACTACACTGCACTAGAACAGCTTAGCAGAGCTGTCATGGCAAAGCCTGTATAGCTTACACCAGAAATATTTACTTTCAGACCTTTTATAGAAATAGCTGACTACATAGGAGTCCCCAGTGAATCCCAGCTCAGGTCGACAGCATCAGGCAACACCAAAACGTCTTAGGGAGTGTGCCTATTGGAGTACTATGCACCTGAGGCCACATGTGGTACAGAATACACCAGGACCTTCCTCATCCAAAGTAGCCTAAGTTAATATTTGACAAAGATCCACATTTGGAGAGTCTCAAATGAGGGTGGCAGAGCTGTACAGGACAGACAGAGTCACAACAGAGGAAGTCAGTGCACACATTATCTTTAGTTCCTCTCTTCATCCACCATGGAGCAAGCTTCCTTGGTGATGGCAAGCTTTTGACACTCTTCTCTTTATTGATGATTACTAAAAGCAGCCCTTGAACTCTGCAGGTAATAGTGTCTCTGTTGCATAAAATGAGCACTTGCTTTCCTTACACTTGTTATGATTGACTTCCTATTTATGTTAAATACTGCAGGCCTTCTGTTTATATCCATGTCTTAATGTCCTTTCAAAAATGCAACTATTTATGTAAAGGTTGAGTTTCTTTTTACAAAAATTCAAAATGTATTATTTATTTAGCATATATGCACATGTTTAAGTGTAGAGGTCAGAGGGCTCAGTCTATAGTCATCACCCAGACAAAGAGGAAGCAAGATGAGGATGTCTCACTGATAAAAGGTACCAAGTCATGTGGCTAACACAGATAAGAATTATGGGTTAATTTAAGATGTAAGAGTTAGCTAAAAGTAAGCCTAAGCTATTAGCCAAACAGTGTTGTAACTAACATAGTATCTGTGTGATTATTTCAGGTCTGGGTGGCCAGGAAATGAATGAACAGCCTCCATCTACAAGGAACCTGTTCTTTCCTTCCACTCTGAGACTCCCAGAGATCAAACACAGGTTGTCAGGTTTGGTGGCAGAATGCTTTACCTGCTGAGTGTAGTCAGACTTTCTCCATCCTGCCAGCCAGCTACTAAATAATCACATGGAAACCTCTTACTAATTATAAAAGTTCAGTCAATAGGCTTGTTTCTAACTAGCTCTTATAACTTAATAAATTAACCCATATTTTATTAATCTATGTGCTACCCCATGCTCATTTACCTTATCTATTTACTGCCCATCCTGTTTGCTCTGCATCTCATGGCATCTCTTCCTTTCCTCCCAGTGTCCTCTGTGCCTGGAAATTCTGCCTAGCTACTGGCTGTTCAACTTTTTATTAATCCAATCGCAGTGACATATCTTCACACAGTGTAAAGGGATATTCCACACTTCTCCCTTTTTGTGTAAATAAAAAGGAAAGATTTTAACTCTACCATAATAAAACTATATACAATGAGGACAATTACCAGGTAAGATTTACATTTACAATGTCCAGTCCATCTGTATTTGGCATATTTGGAGAAAATACTCCATTATTTATTTTATCTTGATGAGTTCAAAACTCTGTATCCAATTTACCTTCTATTATAACTAAGTAAAATTGAAACTATAACTACCTGGTCTTCAACTCCATCAAAGACACCAGAAGGATATACTATTACCTGAGTAAACAGGAAGTACAGAACAAGCCACTTACAAAACTAAGAAATGACAGAGACATCTATGGTGTGGGACAATTGTCTGTATTCTGTCAATTATATTTTAAATAAATGCTGATTGGTCAGTAGCCAGGCAGGAAGTATAGGCAGGACAACCAGACAGGAAGTAGAGATGGGTCAATGAGAACAGGAGAATTCTGGAAAGAGGAAAGCTTGGTGTGCAGTCCTGACCCAGCCACAGAAGAAGTAAGATGTGACTGCCTCTCCAAAAAAGGTTCCAAACCATGTGGCTAACATAGACAAGAATAATGAGCGAATATAAGTTTTAAGAGTTAATAAGAAGCCTGAGTTAATGGGCCAATCAGTTTATAACTAATGTA
>LOJH01011059.1:1563-26848 GCA_001685095.1 Ellobius talpinus
TCTCTCTCTCTCTCTCTCTCTCTCTCTCTCTCTCTCTCTCTCTCTCATCTGAAGGCTGACAGTGGGACATGCTTGAGATCTCAAACTTTAACTCCTTTTCTTTTTGTTTTGTTTGCAAGACAGGGGTTTCCTGTATAGCCCTGGCTGTCCTCGAACTCACTCTGTGGAGCAAGCTGGCCTTGAACTCAAAGATCTGCCTACCTTTTCCTGTGCTGGGATCAAAGGCACATGCCACCATACCCAGTCCTCAATCTTTAACTCTTAAAACTAGCAAAGAGGCACTGGGGATGTAGCTCAGATGGTGGAGTGCTTGCTTAGCATGTATGAGCTCTGGGCTTAAGGGATGAGATACCTTCCCTCAAGCTATTGGTCAGGGGTGGGTACCAAAAGACCCAAAATAATACAGCCTATTGCCATTGCTTCTGGTGGGCCACCAGAACTCAGTGGTAGGACTCTCTTGAAAGGGACACCACACACCTTGATCACAGGCTATGGAGAAATCAAGCTGGTACTGAACAAAAAGATTCCATCCTTCTGGATAGTATCCATAACGCCAGAGGGTGTTATGTGGGCTTCAGAGAGGAAAAGTCATCAACACTCTTACCTACCTGTGTACCTTCTGTGCTACAATAACAGCCAGACAAAACATGCTCATAGATGCGAACACACAGAGATAACCGATTTCTTTCTGATTGGATGTAAGGCACTCCAAAGGAGGAAAAGCATGCCTGATACTGTAGATCTGGCTAAGAACCTGTGACAGGGGACCGGACAGGCCCTAGTGGTGAACCTATTACTATTATTCTGCTAAATAGACATAGCATCAAATTTCCTGTAAATCCCCATCTCTTCTACCCACAGATTATTGCAGTTCTCAGACCTGATCAGGGAAGTAGCTTTGTGTAGTTGGCGGTGGCTGACGCAGAAACTCACAACAGGTCAAACTGCCGAGAATAAGAGTCTGTAGAGTGCTCAGCCAGACATGGGACATCCATATCAATACCTCCTTCCCAGGGCCCAAGGACCGTCTTGGAAGAGAGAGCAGAAAGGTCGTAAGTAAGAAGTGAGGAGGACCTGAGCTAAACAGCATCTTACGGGACTGTTGGTTGCCCAGGTGAGCTCACAACAGGTGTGGTTGCCTACACAAGATCTACAGAAGACTGAGTCAGTCAACATTCCACCGTGGGGTAGGGAGTGGCTCACGACCTTCCATCCCTAGCTTAGGAGCTTGGAGCAGCTGGCTTCTGGAGGAGGGAGAGTCAGTTTTCCTTAAGGGTGTGGCCCCAGGTAGGTTGCTCAGGCTTCAACCCCTTAGCTATGAATAAAAACATGGACAGCACAAATTGGATTTGGTGGGTTTAAAAAAAAAAAGAGGACACAATGTTGGGAGACATGGAGGTTAGATCTTGGGGAGTTAGGGTTAATAAGATCAAAATACATTGTGTGCATGTATGAAGTTCTCAAAGATTGGATTGAAATAGTTATATATATATTAATTTTTTTAGATTTATTTCATTTTTATGTGTATGAGTGTTTTGCTTGAATGTATGTCTGTGCTCCTTGTACATGCCTGGTGCCCACCAAGGTCAGAAGTGGGCATTGGATCCTCTGGAGCTGGAGTTCTGGATGGTTGTGAACTGCTATGTGGGTGCTGGGAATTGAACTCAGATTCCCTTAACTGCTTAGCCATCTCTGCAGCCCAAAATAATTATTTATTTTAAAGGCCCTGGGGTTGGTCCTTGGCAATGCATAAACAAGGTAAGATGGTACATGTCTGCAATCCCAGCACTCAGGAGGGAAAGGCAGAAAGATTAGCAATTCAAGACTATATAGAGAGTTCTTAGCCAGCCTGGGCTACCCCTGTCTCAAGCAAATGAAAAAAAAAATCAAACTCCAAGTTACTGATAAAGTCACAGGACAGAGAATGAAGCTGTCTCCTGAACTAATACCTTGTAATTAATATGTATCATTTAGCCCAGATCCCATCTCTCATTCTCCTCAGTACCTTTCATACAAAATTGTTACTTGCTTATATTGTTGCTGCACTGTTAGATGACTTGATAAAAAGCCAACTGTAAGGTAGCAAGGTAACAGAACAACCACAACTATGCTGGGACACAGCCCAGTACCTCTAGCTGACCTCTGCGCACATTGTTTTCTAGCTTCCCAAAGATGGGGCACAGGCATAGCCTTAGGCCACATCTGAGGTTACAGTGGATGCCAGAACACAGTTTTTACACCGAGAAACCAAACAAGGAACCCCTTTGCCTGGGTGACAGAGCCATACACTTTGAAGATGTGAGGAATAAACACTGCAGGTTGACCGCAATCATGATTGCAGCTGGGTTTTTCAGATGAGCCATTTTCAGGGCTCAATAAACATCTATCCGGGCTGTCAGCTCAGTGAACACACCTACTCTCTCTTCAGAATACCAAAGTGTGTTTTAGGAGCATTTGAAATTCATAAATTGTCAGATGAATGCTTTCTCACATGCTGGCCCAATATAATTCATGCAGGGATTAATTCTCACGCTCAGAGCCCTCCTCTGCCCTGAGCATTATAGGAACGTCAAGCTGGATTTATCTGAGAGGATCTCGGAAGGGGGGTTATTGATGGCAAGTGAATCTCCAGACAGAGGAAATCAAAAGTACTTCTGGAAAAAAAAAGGAAGAAAGAGAACCCCTTTTATTTGAAAGGACTATAAATCTGCAAATAATATTGAATTCACAAGCAAACCTTTAATGTAATGAGTTGATAGCAGCTACATTATTGAAGAGACAGACACATAATTATCTTAAAAATCTACCATGGCTGGAAGCGTATTGTAGCTCCAAATTAGAATTTGTTTTATAATAGGAAAAACATACAATAAGATTTTTGAGCTCTTTTGAGTTTTAGTTTTATTCTCGTGTATAGAAAGACACGTACAGATTGTCTATAAATTAATATCCCAGACTACCCAGGAAGTACTCACATTTTCTAATCATAGAAAAAGCAGGCTTTGGAGACAAGAAAAAGGAATATTTGAATTTCATTTTTAAAATGTTAACTTGGCTAGTTGTTATGGTGCATACCTTTAATTTTATCACTCCCTTGGGGAGGGGAAGAGGCAGGTGGATCCTGTGAGTTCAAGGCCATCCTAGTCTAAGTATTGAGTTTCAGGCTAACCAAGGCTACACTGTGAGCCCCTGTCTAAAACAACAACAACAACAACAACAACAAAACAAAACCAAAACAAAACTAGACAGGTTCAGCAATCATCACTCTTAACTTCACAGACATCATTTCTGGGTTAGGTCAGACATCATGTCCCCTAAGCTGGAACTTGCATGGGCTGAAGAAGCTATCAGGGGCTGAGCTCTGTGCATAGGTGTGATTCAGCTGTGGATTACAGTGTTTAGAGTGGTCAGCATGAAGGGATATTTGTGTCTGTGTCCTTCTCTGTGTTAACACATCTATCAATTCATAGTTATAGCTACATTCAAAACAGTAACTATATATCTCTGTATAGATAGTATCTATATCCATAATTATAATTATGTCTTTGTTTGCTTATATCTATACCCATAGCCACATTTAGGACTGTCCCCATAAGAATGTCAATATCATTAACTCTCTCTTCTCTCTCACACAGTTTATGTTCATGAGTGTTTGCCTGTGTGTATGTATGTGCACCAAATGCATGCAGTACCTGAGGATGCCAGAAGAGATGAACAGGTCTCCTGGAAATGGAATTATATAGATGATTGTAACAGGTGGATGCTGGAACTGGACCCTGGGTCCTCTGCAATAGCAGCAAGTGCTATAAACCACAGAGACATGTCCAGTCCATTGCACACACAGTTTGGTTTTCAGGGTTGTTCTGGTGTTAGACTGGCCTGTCTGCCTGTTGTCTCCATGCTAGAACTGTGAGGGTAGATGAGAGAGTTACTGGCTCAGCCTGGGATGTGCAATTTAGACCTGGCTCTGCAGTTTGCCGGCTGTGCATCCCTGGGCATCGTATTTAACTCAGTTGCTTTTCAGCTTCCGTATCAGTAAAAGCCCTCTCAGTCCTCGTCTGCTTGTTGGGTTATTGTGAACCTAAGTATGTGCATTGTGGAAATCGGCAAGAAAACACATCACAGTTAAATATGACAATTGACTAAAATTTCTGGATCTAGTCTGGGAAATAAAATAAGAGGGTAGGCTTTTGTTTTAAAGCTCCTTATGCAGAAAACCACTGTGATTTATGCCTGATACAGAATACTTATTCCCCTGGGTTAAGGTCAGCTGATTACCCTGAAGACGACCTCCTGCCCCAGGTTGGTCCCAACTAAGGCAGGTTAGGAAGGATTAAATGTAAAGATAAGTGAGACAAGCAACATTAGCTTTGGTTCAGATTCTTCCAATACTCTTGATTCATGATGGGCATTAGCCTGCAAGCTTGGAACCCTTTCAGGAAGACAGAGCACAGAGTCTTGGAGGATATCCAGTACTGCATGTGGTGCTTGCGCCCCCTAGTGGCGCTCATGGCCTATAATGTGTTGTCACTGCCCTTCAGAGACACCAAGGGCTGCACAAGAAAGGTGCTTCCCTTCCTAGATCAATTAAGGAATGGAGCAGTGGCAAGAAACTTTAGCTAGATCGCCTTCTTGTTCAGGGAGGGAGACCCCACCTTCTGTTACTGCTTCCTAACGCTGCGTGTGTGGGCTCACAGGGTCACTCCAGACACAGGTTACTAAAAGCAATTTTCAAAAGTGCTATTATACAAAGCACTAGTTTGGCTAGCTTTTACATAGATTTTTATCTTTTAAGATAGGGTTTTATGTAGTCCAGGTTGGCCTTGAAGTTGAACTTTAAAGGTATCCAAGGCTAGTTTTGAATTCCTATCCTCCCATTGCTACATTCAGAGTTGCTGGGTTTGCAGGTGTCCTTCCTCACACTGTGCTGAATTTTTAAGTGTAGAACTATAGAAAGTATTTTGCTTCATTCAAAGACTTGTTATAGTAATGTACACACGAACCACTTATTACTGAGTCCATTAGAGGTTTTAAATCTTGCGTATACTGTCAGCAAGTGTTTCCTAGGGGCCCCCGTGAGAGCTCTGTTAGGTGCTGCAAAGAAATTACAAGATGTGGTCCTTGCCTTGCAAGATTTGAAACTGTCTGTGCAAAACAGAGCTCTTGCCTCAAAGGGAAGAAGAGAGAGACTTTATTTTAGAGCCAAATCTTAGAGGTCATTGCCTGGGAACACAGTCAGGTTGCCCTGAAAGACATGTTCCACAGAGGAAGTGGATACATGAGATTTTATTAGTTATAGAAAAAGGAAGTCATAATCAAGGCATTTACCAAATAAATTGGTGGAGAGCATAGGTAGGTGGGTCACAGAAGAGCAGGGGGATTCGGCCCTAGGTTTCAGAGTCTATTTGATGGCAATCCTACTATTTGTAGAATTTGGGTTGGGGGAAGATAGTATAATCTGCTAAGAATGCATTTTAAAGGTTTTACTCATCACAAGGATGTTAGGTCAGACATAGGAGTGGGCAATGAGTGGTTATTAAGGGGACTAGAAATAACCCTAGGTAATTTCGATCTATAATATTCTGATTCTCGATAGTCATGAATCTCTAATCAGTGGGTCTTCAAGACAGGTTTGGTATTTTATTCCCTTTCTGGGACTTCAGTTTCTAAAATTATACTAAAAATATATTAATCAGGGTTCTCTAGAGGAACGGAACTGATTGAACATACATATGTATGTCATAATGTATATTAGAATGGCATACAGGCTGTGGTCCAGCTAATTCAACAATGGCTGTCTACCAAAGGAGGTCCAAGAATCCAGGGATTTCTTAGTCCATGAAGCTTGATGTCTCAGCTTGTCTTCAGCCAGATTCCTGCTGAAGTGGACTTTAATGTCAGTGAAGGAATGGACTTGCCAGCGAGAGTGAGAGCCAGCAGGCAAAGAGAGCAAGTTTCCTTCTTTCATGTCTTTTATATAGGCTGCCAGCAGAAGGTGTGGCCCAGATTAAAGGCGGATCTTCCCACCTCAGAAGCTCTGTTTTAAAAGCAGGTCTTCCATCTTCAAATGATTTAAGTAAGAAAAAAAATCCTTCACATGTGTTCCCAGCCTCTTGGGTTTTAGTTAATTCCAGAGGTAGTCAAGTTGACAACCAAGAGTAAGTCACCAGAGAAGACAATCCACATACACAAGAGTACAAACAATGTCAACAACTACAACACAAGGTTCTCATCTACTGTTCTGTTTAGTTTTGTGTGTTTGTCTTGATGTCTCAAACAGCATCCAAGAAAGCAAACACCTGTAAAATTATTCCTCTCTGTCCAGAGGGAATAGTTTTTCTAGTCGTAAAATTTTACCACATCCCTATCTACAACTGGGAAGTATTCTTTATGTCTGCTCTCTGATAGCATTTTTACACCTTTTCGTAGGGTTTGTAGTCCATTTGCCAGCAATGTATTGTGTGAAGCATGTAGGGCTAGTCTTGTTGGACCCTGAAGTTCACAAAGAGGAGTCACCCCAAGTGACCACTCTCACACCACAGTTGATGTAAAAGCAAGAGGATTTAATTAATTCTGTCGCGACAGGATCTTTCAACATTCAAAAAGCCAGAAAGACCCTGAATAGCTGGTACAGGCTACTTTTAAAGCAAAAAGCCACAGAAACAAGGGGGGAGTCTGGGGATTGTTTTTTCAACTATTAGGATTGGCTGATTTAAAGGGCTACTAGCAATGATTTCTGAGCCACAGCGAGAGAGTGGTTGCTAGATCAGGTGGGGTAAGGGGAAAACATCTGTGAGTCATCCTAACCATATCCGAGGAACTGAGTCAGTATCCCCTGACCAAGGCTGAGGAACTGAGTCAACATCTAAGGGTTATCTTGCCCNGGTACAGGCTACTTTTAAAGCAAAAAGCCACAGAAACAAGGGGGGAGTCTGGGGATTGTTTTTTCAACTATTAGGATTGGCTGATTTAAAGGGCTACTAGCAATGATTTCTGAGCCACAGCGAGAGAGTGGTTGCTAGATCAGGTGGGGTAAGGGGAAAACATCTGTGAGTCATCCTAACCATATCCGAGGAACTGAGTCAGTATCCCCTGACCAAGGCTGAGGAACTGAGTCAACATCTAAGGGTTATCTTGCCCAAATTCCAATAACAGTTCTATCTGGAGAACATCCACAAGGACACAGGGAGATGTAAAGTCCCCAACATTCCAGTACGTGCATGTGAAGTTGTTAGGTCCTGGGTTCCCAGGGAAGGAGGGAGCACTACTGCTGAGAGGCCTCAGAAATGGCCTCAGAGTTGTCAGAAATGGCTTGAGAGTTATCCTAGAGTTTTACAGTCTGATCCTTTTAAAGGTCTGTGTGAAGGGCACAGTCCAGGGAACCTGAACACAGGGGTTGTAGCGTACTACTTCTGGTGCAGGGATGGAGAGCTGGAGCAGTAGGTGTGTTTGAATGCATGTGCATGTGGGCACAAAGCTGACATGGAGTTTTCCATCAAGGTTTGTATACTGCCTCAGGGAGCCTCTTGGGGCCCTTCTCCCAGGCTCCAGACCGGTGCTTGCTTGGTGCTGAGTTTTCCCAACAGCTGGGAACTGGTTCTCCACAGTGAACCAGGACTGTGTGAGGAGAGAAGTTGCTGTGCTGTGTGCCCTGACCCTGTGGTGGAGATGACTTTAGCATGGGGAGAAGCCTGTTCCCAGAAATTCCATCACATATTTCTGTTCGGTGGTTTAGCTCATAACCTCATAGCCAAGAACTGACAAAGAGATGTTGGCTCATTTAAAGACAGCCTTGTCTTTGGTCAGGAAGGCTCAGACATTACAACCATGCCATTTTCCAGCTCAATTCCTATCATGTCATCAGGGCTTGAGGGCAGGGGTTAAGGGAGAGAAAAATGACACCAAGTTTTCCTGAAGAGTAAACATTTGGAACAATCAGTAAACCTTGAGCCTGGAGCAGGAAGGGTCTCAGGGGATTTATGCTCTGGCCCCCTGCTTCCTCTTCCTCCCTCAGCTTAGCTCTGAGCTGGAGCTCAGGCCTGGACCCCTGGGCAGGCCAGCATCAGACCTGGGACACCAGGGATTCAATCCATGTTTTCCTATGGGGCAGGAACCTTTTCCTTTGCCTGGGTTAAAGGCCAATTCTAGATGATTCCAGCCTTCCCAGGTCTCTGACTTCATGCTTAGTGGATGCTCCTGGATTAGACAGGTAGGCTTTGGGCTGGCTGCCTCAGGGGAACTGCATGAGGCCTGTTTAGTCTGGAAAATTCTCCAAGGCTCCTATAAGTACTGTTTCACTTCACCCAGCCAGGGGCCAGTGAGACTGAAAAAAAATCCCATATCCTATTCTTGTCCAGCCTGGTCTGGTCCGTTCTGTCTACTTTTTGGAATGCTCCTTGGGGAGGAGCCCAGGGACTGCTTCCTTGGGAAGCATTTTCCAGGAGCTACCTGGATACCCAGCCTCACCCCAAAAGACTCTCCAAAGTTTGCACAAATGTGTGAAGAGTGGAGTGAAGTATGCCTGGGAATTGCTTAATGGGATCAAAGCCAACAAGAACTGAGCGTAACTTGAGACTGGTTAAGTAAGTGCAGCCACACTAGCCGGTGAACTACTGCTCAGACATGAAAAAGAATAATATCTGGGCATTATTCATGGGGAAAGAACCAAGGTGTATCATTAAGCAAGTTTGAGATTACAACAGCAAGCTATAGTATGCTTATATATGTGCAGGGAATTCCAGAGGAACTTTACCCTCAGTAAACTTTACTGCTCAGTGCTCGAAAGTGGCAGATCACAGGAGGAGGGGAGAAAGGTACCACACTCAAACATGGCTTTCTTGCTGCTTCCATCTTTCTTCTCCAGAAGTACACCTCAAAAGCTAGTGTGAAGCAGGAGCTGCCCACCCATCTCACAGTCGTGGTCTCCTTCCTGTGGCATTTATGAGCCAATGGTCCAGTTCGAGTGTTTTCCAGCCAGAGAGTTAGAGAGTTTCAGAACTTGGCTTTGAAGTGCCTTCTCCCAAGGCACTTGAGAACTCTGCGGATGGGCACGCCTGAACTCACTCTGTCCCGTGGGTTCCAGACGGAGATAAGTTAATCAGCCCCTCCAGTGCTTCTAACTCAACCTGGGTCTAAAGGACCACAGGAAAACATCCTGTCCTTTGTCTGACTCTGCCCATCTGGCCCTGAAGCATCCTGTTTTTCTCCTAGACTATGCACGAAGTTGTCCAGTTTTTTTTTTCCTCATCCTGTTAGCTGACTTCCTACCATTCACTGTGTGCCCCAGGAGCCCAGTCAGCCCTTGCCATGGTTGGGATGAATCTCACAGGATCAGGCATTTGGATGTCTATGCTGTCCAGAGCTGATAGGGAATCATATGATGCCTGAACAAATCTCTCACCTCAGGCCCAGAGAGGTTTTGCTTTCCCAGAGACCCTGTCATACAGTACTGTGTTTTCCACACCAGGTAATGCTTCAGACATTAAACCAAGCCAATCACAAAAGGTGTTCATGGCACCAAACTGATGACATGTTTTCTGGTCATGCCTCTTTGTCTCTTCTACTAGCAGACTCTCGATTGTACATCATTCTTTTCTTTTTTCAGAGACAGGTTTTTCCCTTGTCTGGCTGGTCTTGAACTTGCTATTTCATCCATGTGACCCTCCAGGCTCAGCCTCTGCTTTGTAAGGATTATACACATGCCACTGTCTGTGACCTTTATCCTCAGTGAGAGTCAGTCATTGAAACTTGCATTACTAGCCTTAACATAAACCCTTCTAAAAATCAGAGACTGACATCAAAGGTGGTAGATGTGGAAGTTGTAGAGGCTAAAATTATGGTGTGTGCACATACGCCATCCATGGCTAAAATTATGGTGTGTGCACATAAGCTATCCATGGCTGAAATTACGGTGTGTGCACATAAGCTATCCATGGCTGAAATTATGGTGTGTGCACATACGCTATCCATGGCTGAAATTACGGTGTCTGCACATAAGCTATCCATGATTCCCTGAGCCAACTCAAGTTCTGGGTCCGTTCATTTCCTCTGATCATTTCTTGTCAACCTCAGCTCTGGTGGCTGCCTCAGAGGCAAATCTCCGCCCCAGAATTAAAGCTCCTTTCTTCCAGTCTAAGCATTCTTGCTCTTGTTTTTGGAGACAGTCTTGATATATAACCCACGCTAGTCTAGGTTCCTCAAACCTATTCTTGTTAGCCTTCCGAGTTACAGGATTGCAGACATGCACCACAGACATGCACCACCCTGTTAGAGTTTCAGCATCCTTTTCTTCTTGGAAAACTGTGAGCGTTATGCTATTGACATGTACCCATACATCTATGCAACATTACAAATGTCAGTACGCTCTCTCCTCAGATCCCAGTGTTTCAGATGATGACCAAGAGCTGAGTTTTACAAAAATCCTTATACCTGATGGCTTATGTCACTTAGTTATGACAACCATACCTGGTGAATATCTCTGTTTCCCCTGCCCTCCATTTTACTGATGAGGAAACAAGAAGCATAGAGCTGATAAGTCCTTGACCAAAGTCAGGTACCCAGAAGTGAAGCTGTCATTCAGACTCCATGCTGTTGAGATCAGGATCTTAACTAATCTGTCCAATAATCAAAATCTCAGTTCATTTAACCTTACCCAGCACACAACATAGTATGGCATGACACTATGTTTAGCTAATGGGGTCTCTGAGCAGATGGGACATCGGTGCTGGGGCAGGTGCCCATGCTGTCATTGAGGAGGACTGAAGAATTGGTACTCCAGTGCTGTCTAGAAATCACAGGGGATGTGATTCCTCATTCATTCCCGACTCTCTCCCTGATATGCCATCTCTTCCCTCCTGAAGTCTCTCACACTACTTGCCTCTCCCCTTGGCTGGTTGAACTTGCTGTCTACTTCCTGAGGGAGGAGTGAAGCAGAAGACAGCTCTTACTGGTTCAGGCTGATTTGTGTCCTCCAAGTCCCAGGACATTAGAATGGCACTGACTTTAGAGACAGTCCCTCTTTTTTCCCCTGTGTAGCCCTATCTGTACTGGAACTCTGTAGACAAGGCTACCCACAAACTCAGAGATCCATCTGCCTCTGCCTCCCGAGTGCTGGGATTAAAGGTGCGCACCACCACTGCCTGGCTGGAGACAGGATCTTTACAGAGCTAAGTTTAAATAAAATCATCAGTGTTGTCAGTGATCCCTTGGGATAGATGTCCTTGGAAGATGAGGAGGTCAGAACACATTCACATACAGAGGATGAGCAGGCAAGCATTGAACACAGCATAATAAGAGTGCTTTGTGCTGTTTATGAGTGAACAGTGTCTGAAACGTCCCTCCCTATTATGAGACACCCCATCAGGCACAGTGAGGACTCCTCCCGGCTTATGGTAGCGGCTCACAATACCTAATACTTTCTTTGCAGTAGAGGACCCAGGCTCTGCTAAGCAGACATGCTCAACCCAGCCCATCATGGTAAGCAACAGCTATTATATTCTGGGTCCAGAATGAAGCAGGGGTGACCAGTGTCGGAGAAGGTGGGAGTGAGTGAGCTGTGTGGAGTTGGTTGTGTAGTTTGTATCGGCTCTCCTTTATTCTTGCTCAGCTTCCCAGAAATGTGCCATCTATGTGGCAGTCTAAATCCTCTTTAAATAAAAATTAACTTGTAACTTTAGAGTAGTTTCAGATTTATATAAAAAATTGCAAAGATAGAACAAAGAGTTCCTATTTTCCTCACATCCAGTCTCCCCAATGTCAACATCCGACTTGCCATCCGTGTCACAGCCAATGAGAGCCTATTTAGATACCCTGTTAACCTGAGCCCTGGGACAGTATCTCTGACTTCTCTTCAATGACCTTGACCATGCTGGGGAGTCCTGGTTTGATATTTTGTGGAAAATGCTTTCAAGGACAATCTCTGTCCTTTTTCCTGTCTCAGCTTTTTATTTAGACTGTAACCAGCTCTGCATGCAGAAATGTCCGTCATCTGAGAAGTGTTTTATCCAATATGGTAACACAGGGGGCTTGGCCTGTGAGTCTGGGTCTCTGGCGTCCAACCAAACCTTGATCCCTTCCTGGAGGAGTGTCAAGGCAGCCTGCCAAACCTTGACCACTGCCCCAGTCTATTTAAACTCCCCCATTGTCACGTTGGTGGCTTCCTGGTTCCCCCCCTGGGGGGCACCCGAGAGTGCAGGAATCCCATTAAAACCTGGATATCCTTTAATTCGGCTTCTTGTGATTGGGATTGTGATCGGCTTGATTGGGATTTTTGGCGTCGGCAGAGAGCTCGTGTTAGGAAATATTCCTAACATGGCCTGTTCCCTTGGGCTTTCTCAGCAGCTCTAGTACTGTCACTTCTATCATATGGCCAGGGAATTAATGCAAGACTGTAAACAGAGTTTGCTCGTTCATTCCCCAGCTGTCCAGAACCGAATAATCACACAGAAACTATATTAATTACAACACTATTAGACTGATGACTCAGGCATATTTCTTGTTAGCTCTTTAATCTTAAATTAACCCATTTCTATTAATCTATGTATCACCATGAGACTGTGGTCTACTGATAAGATTCCAGCTGTGTCTTTCTTCTTCGGCAGCTATGTGGTGATTTCTTAACTCTGCCTACTCTCTCTCTCTCTCTCTCTCTGTTCTCATTTCCTGCCTGGCTTTACTCTGCTAAGCCATTGGCTGAAATAACTTCTTTATTAACCAATGGTAACAAAACATATTCACAGCATACAGAGGGGAATCCCACATCACAAGATGTGATGGCAGATGTATTGCTATAATTCCTGGATGACATTGACTGCCCATTAGTCCATTGAGTACAAGTATATTTGTGCCCAAACAAGACAAAACTAAAAGCATGACTAATGAACAACCTTGAGCCCAGCTGTCATGGTTTGAATGAAAATGACCCCACAGGGAATGACACTATTAGATGTGGCCTTGTTGGGGTAGGTGTGGCCTTGTTGAAGGAAGTGTGTCACTGGGAGGTCAGCTTTGAGGTGTCAGAAGTTCAAGCCAAGCCCAGTGGCTCACTCTGTCTTCCTGTTGCCTGCTGATCCAGTTGTAGAACTCTGTGCTCCTTCTCCAGCACTGTGTCTGTCTGCATGCTGCCCTGCTTCCTACCATGATGATAATGGACTAAACCTCTGAACCTGTAAGCCAGTTCCAATTAAATGTTTTCCTTATTAAGAGTTGCCATGGTCATGGTGTCTCTTCACAACAATAGAAACCCTAAGACACAACCCCAGAAAGGTCAACAAAAATTTTGTCTCCTTTAGTGAGCAGTTGGTTACTGCCTGTCAGTGATGGCTTCATTTGACTTGAGTCAGCTGGCTCAAGCAGAGGTCCAACAAAGGAGCCTTGCCTGCGTGCCTGTGTGGCTTGACTATGTGGCTAGATCTCATTTCTATTATTTCTATGCCATACACTCTAAGTGCCTGTTATCAGTGTTAGAAACAAAGATCTTGGTGCTGAGTCTGCTCATTGCTACTGGGGAGTCAATGCTTCTGGGCCCTTCTCAGCTGACAGGAAGAAGAAAAGCATGTGTCCAGAGGCACATGCACACGTGTGTAAATCTACAGTTGCTTCTAGAGCAATGCATTTGTGTTTCTGTCAGGATGAATATAAGTTCCTATTGAACCCTCTTTGTTGCCTGTCTTTTCCTGTCTTCAGTGAGCAAGTGTTTGGTTTGGGAGGTCTGATTCACCTTTTGCTGTTTGTTGTTTGTGTGTTAACTGTGGTGTTTTGGAAGTCATCCCCTAAGCCAGGGTAGTGAAGACACACACTGGGCTTCCATCTCCCACAGAGCTTGTTCTTTACACCAAGGTTCAGCTTCTTTTCTTGGATCCAAGCTCTCGAGACTGCTGTGAACCTTTGATTAATTTCCAGAGAGCTGATGACATTGATTCTAACAACTTCTGCCTGTGTTCTCATTGCTTCAACAGAGGAGGGACATTTTGGAAGTCCTTATACTGACATTTTTGCAGACACTATCTTAAGTTAATTGTGAGGTAAAGGAATAAGGGAATCCTCTTTTAAAAAAGAGATTTGTTTGTATTTTATTTATTCATTAATTATATATTTGTTTATTTGTGTGTGTGTGTGTGTGTGTGTGTGTGTGAAGGTGTGTGTGTGCAGCTGTCCATGGAGGTCAGAAGCACAGTCAGATCCCCTGCAGCTGGAGTTACAGGCATTTGTGAGCCTTCAGATGTAGGTGTTGAGATTGGAACTTGGGTCTGACAGAGCAGTGAGCACTCTTAACTGCTGAGCCCTCTCTCAAGCATGATATTCTTCTAATTCTTTTAATAAGTCCCTTTTCTGTTTCAGTTGGTACAAATTTACTTTTTTAGGCTTGTGATAAAAACTTCTGAGCTGAGTGGTGGTGGCACACACCTTTAACTCCAGAGCTTGGGAGGCAGAGGCAGGTGGTGGGTCTATGAGTTTGAGGCCAGTCTGATGAGTTCCAAGGCAGTCAGGGCTTCACAGAGAAACCATGTCTCAAAAATCCAATCCAAATCAAACCAATACAAAACAAAACAAAAACCAAACTTCTGATTGAGAAACTCTTGCAGACTTTTTCTTTCAATATTTTTTAAGACAATTACTTTGACTTAAATTTTTTCTTGTGTATGAGTGTGCATGTATGTGAGTGCAAGTGCCTGTATACGCATGTGGAGGACTGAGGAGGGCGACAGCCATCCTTCTCAATCACCCTCAGTTTGATTCCTTTGTGGCAGGATCTCATCCTGAACCTTGAGCTTGTGAGCTTTGCTTTTACAGTAGGCTGGTCACCAGCAAACACCAGAAATTCTTCAGTCACTACCCTTCCTCAGTGCTGGGGTTACAGATATTGGAGGATCATGCCCAGGGGGTTACACGGATGCTGGGACCCAAACTATATAAAGTCTTCATGACTTGGGGTTTTCTGGCCTCCTGTGGGTGATGTGACCCCTGGGTCGCATAAGGAAGCAGTTGTTGCTAGCCTTTCCGCTACGGGACTGGGATATAGTGGGAAGAATGGAAGCACCTGTCCCCCTGAAAGGCTGCGCATTCCTCGCAGACTCGGAGGCCTGTCTGCCTCTATACTTTTGCCATTCCTCTGGTTCCATGGACATTCGTGCTCCTCCATTGCAGGAATGGCTTATTCGATTGATTGTTCTCAACCTCCCTCTATTTTTTTCTCCTTCCTGTTTTGCGTATGCTGAAGCTGGAAGAAAAAAAAGAGTTAAGATGCATTACGGAAAGGATATAGGAGTGATTTCAATATGACTTGATAAGATGACTCAGGTCACCTTCAGTAGACTAGTGTCTGTTTCTGATGTTTCCTTTAGAAACGGTACTAATTGCTCAGTTCATGAAAACCCAAGTTGCACTTCTGTAACTATTCAGAGGACTTAATGCTGTGTTTTTTTGTGTGTGTGATGTGTGTGTGTGTTTGCTTTGTTTTGTTTTGGTTTTTGGTGTTTTGAGACAATGACTCATTTGGCTGTTCTCTGTAAACCAAGCTGGCTCAAATTCGCAGAGATCTGCCTACCTCTATCTCCTGAGTTCTGGGATTAAAGATGTGCACCATCATGTCTGGCTAGCACAGGTATCTTAGGTTACAATGTACAGAAACCTTCCACAGGCAGTGGCTAAGGGGATAGCAGAACGAGAGGCTAATTGTCCCCATCCTGATGGAGTGGCGTCACAGCAGCGTTTCTTCTTCAGATGTATACACTTGACTGGGTCCAGACAGCTGGCCAGACACTATTCTGTGGGAGTCTCTGAAGATGTTTTTGGACAAAATGAACATTTGGTTGCTGGACCAACCAAAGTAGACATCTCTGCCTCATGTGTATGGCCCTCTCCCAATCAGTTGAGGCCTCAGCATTTTCATGTACAAAGGAGAACTGACCTCTGCTTGGCTTCGGACATTGGACTCTTGACTTTGTCCTAAAACTCCATTGTCAGTTCTGGGGTGACCTACCAGTTTTCAGTCTAGAACTTTCGTCATTGGCTCCTATAGGTCTCCAGCTTGCCCACTAAGATCTTGGGACCCAAATTCTTACTGTCTCCTTCTGTACCTGTCTCTCTCCAGTCCCATTGGGCTTGCTTCTCCAGAACACACTGATACATTCATTTGTTACTTCTCAAACTCATGGGACAGTGAGGGTGCCTGCTTGTTTTGTTTTGTTTTCTGGCGTACATACTCAGCTTAAGCACACTAATGCTGCCAAAGAATTTAGGAGGGGAGAAAATGGGCGTGGCCTGGTAGTTTTTCTGTGTGCCATGCATGGTGGGGCAAGGTTTTATTTTATCTACATTTTTATGTGTATGTACATGCTCATGTGTGTGTGTCCCACATTGTATGTGCAATTGGAGGTCTAACTATGTAACCCAGGTTAACCTCATCATTTGCTTATTTAATTATTTCTTTATTCAACAAAGGCTCATTGAACTGTGGTTGTGTGTCAAGCCCTGGATTGCATTTGGGATTGAAAAAAAGCAAATGAATCTCTGTTATGGCTACACTGTACAAACAGAAACAGATCCATGTGCCAGTAACTTCAGTGGTGTTGTTTTGCAGAGAATAAAGTACTGGCTTGGGCTCAGGCACTGAATCAGCTACTAGGTCTGCCATCTTCTCTAAGGGGGTAGTCTTGGTGAACCCTTTGAGGTACATCTCTTGATGGAGTGCACCCTGGGAAGAGGATGTGGACAGAGTAAAGGTGGGGAGCTTGCTAAGTTGGGGAGGTGAACAGTGTTGGTGTGTGGCCTCTGCAGGTGTTGGTTATGGTTAGATGTAAGGCTGAGATGGGAAGCCATGAGGGAGGCCCACCTGATTGATTTATTTATCACTCAGAATGGATGGGGGTGTGAAGGGCTAAGAAGAGAGGACCCAGATATTCACTAGAATGTGGTATTTTGGACTACATAGGGATGGTAGAGGGGTGGGGAGCAGTGGTTGAAATTAAAACGACATAGTCCATAGTCCTATGGGAAAGTGTGGAAATTGGGGTGATCCTTAGGTTTGGCACCAAAAAACCAAGGTCCACTATGTTCTTCCTGTTCAAGAGAAACATGTGTGAATACAAAACTTCCAAATTAGCCTGTGATGCACTTTGAATATGATTTGTCCTCTCTAGGCTCATGTTGAAATGTGGTTGCCTTGTGGCAAGAGGTAGAGTCACAGGGTAATGCTCAGCTGTGTTCCTTAATGCCTTTTTAAGGGTGTGGACTATTTCCCAAGGGAGGGAATGACTTGGATGACAACGGCTTGTTATAACAGCGAGCTCAGTGTTCTCATTTCTTTTCTCACTCTTCTGCATGCACCACTTGTTCTTTTGCTTTCTGACATGACTTGAAGCCAGATGAGACCCTCTCTGGCACCATGCTCTTGGTTGGGCAGTCATTTCTTATGAATTGAAACTTTCCCTCCTGAGGGAAACAGAGAAGCATATGCTGCCAGCAAGCCGTATGGTCAGGAGTGTATACCACTCCTGGTACCAACTTCTGTCTTAGTCTATTATTCTATTGCTGTGAAGAGACATCATGACCATGACAACTCTTATGAAAGAAAGAGTTTAATTGGGTCTTTCTTACAGTTTAAGAGGCTTAGTTCATTGTCATCATGGTGGGAAGCATGGCAGCATGCTGTAGTATAAGGCTGCTTGTTTATTTCCCGGCTGCCCAGACTCCCAAAATAACCACACAGAAACTATATTAATAGTTTGGCCAATAGCTTAAGCATATTTCTAGCTAACTCTTAATCTAGAATTAACCAATCTCTATTAATCTGTGTATCCCTACGTGGCTGTGGCTTACTGGCAAGGTTCTGGCTTGTCTGTTCTGGGCAGCTACATGGCATCTCCAAACTCTGCCTTCCTTCTCCCAGCATTCAGTTTAGTTTCCCCCCCACTTAGCTCTACTCTTTTGCCCTATCACAGGCCAAGACAGTTTCTTTATTAACCAATGGTATTCACAGCATACACAGGGGAATCCCACATCAGCACGCAGCAGACACAGTGCTGGAGAAGTAGCTCAGAGTTCTATATCTAGATCTACAGGCAGCAGGAAGAGAGACACACTGGGCCTTACTTGGTCTTTTGAACCCTGAAAGCACACCTCCAGAGACACACTTCCTCCAGCAAGGCCACACCCCCCATTCCTTCTCAAGCAGTACCACTCCCTGATGAGCATTTAAAGCTATGGTCCTATAGTGGCCATTATTACCCACACCACCACAGGAATATACTTTGCTCGTCCATGTTCATTTCTGCTCTATTCACAATAACCAGAAATTGGAAATATCCTAGATGTCCATCAACTGATGAGTGCATAATGAGAATATGGAATGTTTAGACAATGAGATATTATTCCTTGAGAGAACCCTGACTAATAAAGTTATCTATGGATGGGGGCAGAGACTGGAACAGGAGGAACAAATAGAGAGTGGGAGGGAAGAGGGAAATGAAGATGATATGGGGAAAGACAACTAAAATTAAGGGTCACTTAAGGGGTAGTATGGAAACCTAATACAGTAGAAGCTTCCTAAAATATATACATATATGAAGGTAATTTAAATGAAATCACCAAATAATGGAGACAGAGCCACAACTGCCCATCTCTTGCCACCAAATGAAGCATCTAGTACCAGGACTGGGCTATATTTCATTGAGATGTTGGTCAAAAGAATCCCATGGGAACCCCCACAAACAACCCAGGCTGTTGCCAAAACTATAGATTACTCTCCACAAATTAAGTCAAGGCCTCATTGCTGAAAACACTGACAAACTCATTGAAAACACAGAACCTGAGCTGGTGGTACCAAGATAGAGCCTTCACCCCTCCTTCTACTGTCTTCGGTACAGAAAGGTCCTAGCACATTACCAAGAAAAAATGTAAACACCAATCCGGCCACAAAGCCTTTGATCTACAATGGTGACCTGGCTGCAGGATGTGCTCATGCAATGGTAGCTTGTGGGAGTAACCAATATCTAATTTGACTTAAGACCCACTCCTTGAGATGAAATCCATACCCTACACTGCTTGGGTGACTCAGAACTTGAGGGTAGATACCCAGGGATCGAGGGTAAAACAAAATACTAGTGATCTTTAAAAAAGTAGCAGTAAAATGACCCTAATGACATTCTGCTTTACTCGTAGATCAGCACTTTACTCAGCCATCAGCAGAGAAGCTTCCTCCTGCAGCAGCTGAGAACAAACACAGAGACCACAGCCAGACATTATGAAGAGGGTGAGAGACCTTGGAACACTCAGTCCTAAATGGAATATCTCCATCAGATCCTCCCCCTCAGGGTTCAGAAAACCCTGTGGAAGAGGAGGTTGAAAGAATGTAAGAGCCACAGGGGATGGAGGACACCAAGAAAACAAGGCCCTCTAAGTCAATAAGATCAGTGACCTTATGAACTCAGAGAGTGGGGCAGTATGTGCTGGGCACACACAGGTCTGCCCTACATAGCATTCTGTACCCGAAAGGAGAAGTGGGCATATGCCCCATTCCTAACCCAGAAGCTCTTTCCTATTGCTAACAATGTGCAAATGAAAATTTGCTTGTCTCCTAGGGAATCTTACTGGGGAAACAAACTACTCTTAAAAGTAGGCTGTATGCCCCACAGATGGCCAACAGAAAATGAACTAAATGCATCTTTGGATGTTCCTTGTCTCATAATGTGGCAGGACTTTTAAAGTTTTTTTTAATCATATATATGTATATATAAAGCAAATATATATATATATATATTTCTCTTCTCTCTTTTTACATGGATCCTTTACATAGATATGATGGCATCTATTTAGTGTTTTTATTGGATTCCTGAGTGTGAGAAAGAGTGGGTCTCTGTTTCTTGGGCCTTCTCTTGGGCTCTTTTCATTCTGCTTGTTTATTTTGTCCTATTCCAATGTGTTGGTTTTTGTTTTAACTTATTATATTTTATTATTATTCTTTAGAAGCCTATTTTTTGCTTTATTTTTCTTTTTTTAAAGGACTTTAGAATATTTATTTATTTTTACTTTATGTGAATTGGTCTTTTGCTTACATGTGTGAGGGTGTTGGAATTCCTGGAACTGGAGTTACAGTTTTGAGCTACCATGCAGGTGCTTGGAATTGAACCCAAGTCCTCTGGAAGAGCAGTCAGTGCTCTTAACCACAGAGACATCTCTCCAGCCATTGTTTTGTTTTATGAGACAGGATCTCTCTGTATACCCCTGGATGTCCTGGAACTGACTCTGTAGACCAGGTTGGCTTGAAACTCACAGAGATCCACCTGCTTCTGCTTCCTGAGTGCTGGGATTACAGGCAAACGGGGAAATAATCAACTGGAAAAAAATAACTACTGCCAGGTGCCTGTTTGTCTTCTAATGAGACAGAAAGGGAATGGATCAGAGAAGGATGTGGGGAAGAACTGGGAGGAATAGAGGGAGGGGAGACTATAATCAAGATATATGAGGTGAGGCAAAAAAATCTATTTTCAATAGAAGGGAAAAAAAGAAATTGCTTTATTAAATATTTAGCAGGAATATTCTGTGCATTATACATAATGTATATGGCATAAAGAGTAACAATCTAACAGAGTAGTGAAAAACCCAACCCCAATTTAAAATCTGCGGCATCACTCTCAAGTCTTCACAGCCACAAACACCTCCAACCAGTCCCGCCTCTGACCACGCCCCCTTCAGGTTTTTATCCTTTCCTACTTTTCTTCTGGTTCTACTGCACATTTGCCTCACCAAAGGATGTATTTCTATGTTTTTCATTACTCTGATCTATGTAAGTGGAC
The DNA here is from genome assembly GCA_001685095.1 of Ellobius talpinus. Taxonomy (NCBI): domain Eukaryota; kingdom Metazoa; phylum Chordata; class Mammalia; order Rodentia; family Cricetidae; genus Ellobius; species Ellobius talpinus. The sequence continues at coordinate 22,356 of LOJH01011059.1, forward strand.
TCATACCTATTTTCCTGTGGCTCTCTTTTGCTCAGCACTTTGTTTTAGAGATCCATCTGCGTTGTCACTTGTGGCCCTTGTTTGTGGATTATAGTTCCCTGCGCATGTCATTTCTCTGCTGCACTGTGGGTGGGCAGCTGGGCTGTGGGCAACTTCTACTCACTCTGGAATTGCCGGTGCCTCTTCCTGTCCACCTCTCCTGGGGCACATACATGAGCAGGAGCTTCTCTACACGGGTGGACAGGGGTGCCGTTGCTGACTGATTGGTTCCAGCTTTACAAGACAAGGCTACATTATGTTCTGGAGACACTGTATTGGTTCAGCTGGAACCCAAGAGAATTTCTTGGACCCACACTTTTTTTTTTGAAAAGACAGTTTTAATTAGAAGGATGAAACACAAGTGGCAAAAAACCCCAAACTTTTGTCTATCAAAGAAACACACAAATTAAAACTTCTTTGATTCTATCTCATCTGGATCAGAATGGCTACCATCAGGAAAGCAAATTAGGCTACCCCCAACCCACTCATGCAGTTCTTCTCAGGTGGGGGCTAGCCAGCCATAGGCCAGCCTGGGCCCTCAAGGGTGTGGCTGGCGGGGAAGACATTCACAGGCCTTCTTGGCACCTTGTGGTGCCAGGCAGGTGAATCACATCATGATGAGCAAATATGTGGTGAAGAAATGGGAGAGAAAGAGAAGCAGAATGGTCCATGTGCTGTGGGAAAAGGCAGAAAGGAAGAAATGAAGGCAGTTTGGAGTAGAGAGATGTAGGAGGCCTACTTGCAACCTGGGAACATGGTAATGTCTGGGCAGGGCTTCTGCCAAGGGCCAGATATGGGACCCACACATTCTTTTTTTTATGTTTTTTATTGTTTTTACTAAGCTATACATTTTCCCACTCCCCTCCCTTTCTCCTCTCTCCTCTTCTGTCCTCTCCTGTGACCCCCACACTTTCAGTTTACTGAGGAGATCTTGTCTTTTTCTCCTTTCTATGTAGATCCATCTATGTCTTTCTTAGGGTCCTCTTTATTGTCTAGTTTCTCTGCAGTTGTGGCCTGTAGGCTAGTTTTTCTTTGCTTTATGTCTAAAAGCCACTTACGAATGAGTACATATTATATTTGTCTTTCTGAGTCTGGGTTACCTCACTCAACATGGCTTTTTCTAGATCCATCCATTTGCCTGCAAATTTCAAGATGTCATTTTCTTATTGCTGTGTAGTACTCCATTATGTAAATGTACCACATTTTCTTTATCCATTCCTTGGTTGAGGAGCATTTAGGTTGTTCCCAGGTTCTGGCTGTGACAAACAATGCTGCTATGAACATAGCTGAGCACATGTCTTTGTGGTATGATTGGGCATCTTTTGGGTATATACCCAACAGCGGTATTGCTAAGCCTTGAGGTAGATTGTTTCCTAATTTTCTGAGAAATTGCCATACTGATATCCAAAGTGGCTGTACAAGTTTGCACTCCCACCAGCAATGGAGGAGTGTCCCCCTTACCCCACATCCTCTCCAGAATAAGCTGTCATCATGTTTTTGATCTTAGCTATTCAGACAGGTGTCAGATGGAATCTTAGAGTTGTTTTGATTTGCATTTCTCTGATGGCTAACGATGTTGAGCATTTTCTTAAGTGTCTTTCAGCCCTTTGGGATTTGTCTGTTGAGAATTCTCTGTTTAGGTCTGTACCCCATTTTTTTTTAAAAAAAATTGTATTATTGGTTCTTTTGATGTCAACTTTCTTGATTTTTTTGTATATTTTGGAGATCAGTCCTCTGTCCGATGTGGGGTTGGCGAAGATCTTTTTCTATTCTGTAGGCTGCCGTTTTGCCTTACTGATTGTGCCCTTTGCTTTATAGAAGCTTCTCAGTTTCAGGAGGTTCCATTTATTAATTGTTTCTCTCAGTGTCTGTACTACTGGGGTTATATTTAGGAAGTGATCTCCTGTGCCTATGTGTTCAAGTGTACTTCCCACTTTCTCTTCTATGAGGTTCAGTGTGGTTGCTTTTATGTTGAGGTCTTTGATCCATTTGGAGTTGAGTTTGGTGCATGGCAATAGATATGGATCTATTTGCATTCTTCTATATATTGATATCCAGTTATTCCAGCACCATTTGTTGAATATGCTTTTATTCCATTTTATATTTTTAGCTTCTTTGTCAAAAATCAGGTGTTCGTAGCTGTGTAGATTGATATCAGGGTCTTTGATGTGATTCCATTGGGGACCCACACATTCTTGACAACATCTCACACTGTCAGATATTTTTATATTTTTTCCATGTGAATGTGATGAGTTGCATCATTTAGGTTTCAGTAATGCATTCCAAATTTTAAGTTAAATGAAACATCTTTCACAACATTTGTTGGTCATGCTCTTCTGATATAAAGCTTAGTATACAGTACATGTTGATAACCAGGGAGTATCACTCTCTCATCTTAGGAAGCTCGGTTCACAGGTCACCTCACTTACTTTACCAAAGCCATTTCTTCTTAAGTGTTACAACTCTGCCCTTCTAAGAGTTAGGGTTCTCTTGAGCCTTCTTTCTACTCCCATCCCGTGTGATAGGAATTCTTGCTATAGACTCTCAGCACACCTCTTTTCATTTGGACTCCCTCCACCTGGATCAATACATGGGGTGCGAATTATCGCAGTGAGTCTCATGGCTTTACCCTTACTTGCTGTCCAGTCTCCAAACATGGGAAGGTCATGTGACAACTGTAAACATCCCAGGATGCTTGCTAACACCTTCCAGAGTAAAGTTCGAAGCCCTTATAGTGGCCCAAAAAATCTTACAAGACAACAATATTAAGAATACTAATATTTTTTCTAAATTTAAAAATTACATTATTTATTTGTGTGTGTATATGCTCATGGGCCACAGGTTACATGTGGAGGTCAAAGGACAATTTGAGGGAGTTGGGTCTCTTCTCCACCACATGAGGCCTGGGGATGGAATTCATGCCATCAGGCTTAGCAACAAATGTCTGTAACTTACTGGTCCAACTCATTTTTAACTGTGTATGTTCATTGCACATCATTATAGGTATCATGATGGTGTTTTCTTTCACATATACTTTTATCATTTGCACTTCCAGGCACTCCTCATCCTTCCTCCTTTCCCTCTGGCTAGTCCCCTTCCTTCCCCCAGATGATCTTGCTTATATTTACTTGTCGTATGTATATAATATTTTAGGTATCAATAGAAAACTCATGAGTAAAAAAAAGCCACACTTATCTATGTCTGACTTATTTTTGCCTAAGATTAATCTTGAAGAGAGATGTGGGAAAAAGGTATTCATTAAGAGTAGAAGAAGCAATTGAAGAGGACTCCTGCACAGTGGGGGCTCCCTTCCAGACCCCAGATTGGGTACAAACATCCGAACGTCTGTTTTCACAGAGGAATCCTTTATTAAATGGGGAAGAAAAGTTAAAGTGTCTGCATGGTAAAGGAGATGGAGGATAAGGGAGAAAGGGAAGTGGACAAGGGAAAGGGGCAGGGATATTTATCCTGGAGGGACAAAGGATAGAGAGGAGACAGATGTGGCACATAGGCAAATGGCGGTTTAATAAAAGTAAAGGGAGAAACCCCGTGTTAGGGCAATTTTAACTGGGCATGTTGATTAGGCAAACCAAAGGGGAATTCTGATTGCTGGACTTTGGTAATCAGCCCAGGGAGGAAGTGGCTAAAAAAGTGAATGAATAAGACCTTGGTGGCTAGCTTTAGGAATGTAATCTAACAGTTTTTAGCAAGGCAGAGGGAATAGGGAGAAGGGTAAGGCCTGTCAGAGCCACATGCTTTAGTGGCCTAGTGTCTCTTCAGTAGCCTGCTGCCTAACCTCCGCTTGCCTGAGGCTTGTTTTTACTGACTGCAGGAGTTGCTAGGGGACACAGGAAGGACAAGCGCTATGGCACAGGCCTTTTCCCAATAGCGTGATAATTTTGAGTTTCCTATTGGATGGAGCATATCACAGAATCAGGGACAGACTTAAGGGTAACTGGTTCTCATGGGAAGAAAGGCAAAGCCAGAGGGCAGATGGGTGGGCCAAGGTGCCTGATGTGGGAGTGGGGAGTTTGTGTCTATTTTTGAAGCTGACCTTCCTGGGATACGTTTCAGAAGTGGCAAAGACAGCAAAACAACCAAATAAAAGGTGGGTAAGCCTCCATGAACAGCTCCGTAATAGAAATATAAAGGTTTAATTGGTTGCAGTATCCGATTGGAAGGATGTGAAATATTGTATGCTTTCACTTTCTGGAATAGATGCCCACTGACACACACTTTGAAAGCTGATGTGTTTATCCTTTCATTTACACAGATTTACCCAGAGATCATCTAGATCAGTTCAATTGGGTATTTAACCTAGCTCTCAGATTATGGGTGAGAGACCAGGATTCTAGTCTACTAGTTCTTTAGGGTTGAGATATTTAAAGACATATTAAAGGTGAACTGGTGCTGGGATTAAAGGCGTTAGCCAAATTGGGAGCTTGGGGGTGGGG